>JAULJZ010078248.1:0-12786 GCA_032270985.1 Heliamphora pulchella | reverse complement strand
AAAATTTTAAGCTAAAAGACAATAAGCCGACTTTAAGTCAATCAACTCCAAACGATACCAAAAACAACTTTATCGATTGGTCAAACTTAAACCAGAACTTAATTCAGTTGCCCACGGTGGCATGATCTGACTAACATATTTTGGACGTATTTGTTATAACTAAAATTTTGAACTTATAAATTATAACTGAAATGTTGTGATTATGACTTTAACTAGAAATTGTAAATATTTGTTAAAGTTATAAATTTATAATATAAACAGAAGAATTTGTGTTTATTAATTTAGAATCAAAATCTATACGCAAAGAGTTATAATCACACCTATTCAATTTTTTTAAAAATTATTTGTTGAATTTTAAATTAAAAACTATAATTTAAGCGAGAACAAACACTATCACAAACAAGAAAATTGATTTGTATTACAAATCTCATATTGCCTAGAATTTAAAGTCTCGTTTGATAATCGTTATAAATTGAATGAGATTAATAGTGAGATGTGATTATGAATGAAGTGATGTGGGAATAGTAATTGTAGGGATTATGAATGATATGAGATTTTTTTTAATTTGGGTAGGATTAAGTGATGAATTATAGAAATTCATGTTTAATCTGGGTGGAATTAAATAATGTGGGATTGAATTAAATTTTTGAATTTTCAATATTACTCTTATAATTTTTGTATACAAAGATGCTTTTAAATAGCACTATTTTTACACATTTTTTATTTGTTTTATTTTTTATTAGTTTTTTTAAATAGCACTATTTTTATAGTTTTTTTTGTTGTTATACTTATACATTTCTTTTGTTGTAATAATTTTTTTTTTAAAAACAAAACATAAAAAGGTATTAATAAAATAAATATTTCTAATTAAAAGAGAAATATTTAATAGCCAAAATGGAGAACATGACGCGGTGTAATGAGAACGGAGAATACAACGTACAAAGCAGAGGATTATTAGCAAACAGTCAAGATTTAATTGGCAAAACAATCAATGATCTAGATTTAATAGTTAAAACGACATCGCTTTTGTAAAATTAAATCTGACCTATTGATTACACGTTGCATCATCCGAACGGTGCAAAATAGAGGAGTACTTCTCAAGCATTCTTCTCCGTACTTGGGTCTTCTTTTCCATTCAAGCCTTCTTCTTGGTTTGATCAAGCGTGATAATTTGGTTCTTTGCTACGGCACCAACTGAATCGACGGCAAGGCCTTCACTACTGCTGCAACCTCCGCTGCCACCGTCGATGGATTGATAAATCAATCCCACGAATTGGTTTCATTTTTGTGGGGATAAAATCGTTAAAGCAATCACACTCTCTCGAACTAGATTATCTGTAACAGGTGGAGGTGGGTATTACTAATTTCACAAATTGGTAAGATTCATACTCTCATTGGATTTTTTGTCTAAGCCAAACTTTTGCAAATAAACATGGTATTAAATAGTTGACCAGATTCACAAATTAATCACACCCTTTACAACATGTATCAAACATGGCCTAAGAATAAATAGACTTCTCTAGTTTATTGAGAACAATAATGCCACGTTGACTAAATTATATTATCAGATCAAGTTAAATAATATGGTATAATTATAAATATTAAAAATAAATAGAGTTTATGTCATATTCTTTTATTAATATTTGTAATTATACCTTATTATTCGATACGTTAATTTAGTAAAATAACATGATGATGGTAACAGTATTAATTTAAGCATTAAGTGGTTATATATATATATATATATATATATATATATATATATATATATACCAAATAAAAAGGTTTCGATCATGGTTCAAGTAATAATTGAAATCAACTCTCACAAGAGTGAAGAATTGGGCGCATACACTGCGGCACTAAGAAGAAAATTGTGGTGGAAAAACAGCTCACCTTTCGCGCATGGATTAAATGATAAATAAAGCACCATCGTGGTAAAATTTTAGAGCTATTCTCTCGGCACTTAAGTCATATTATTTATCGGTATTAATTGTTAATCGGTGAAATCTAATCTTATTTTTGATTATTCAATTGCCACCTTACAGTAATGAATATTAAATGTTTGTGTTATTCCGAGAATATTTTTTTGATGTTGTCATTATCTGGATATGTCTAAAGAGAAAATTGCGTAAAGTCAATATTTGACAATATAGATTTGAAATTGGATTTCGAACTCGTGGTTTTTTTCCTTAGAGATTTTCCATGTGAAAATTGGTGTTTTGCAATTTATTTGATTATTATTTATGTTAGCCCAAGAGCATTTAAATGAATTTTAATGATTTTTATTAAAATCTAAAAAGGTAAGAAATAAAATGTTTTCTAAAAAAATGTTAGGTCGACATCTTTTGTTTTTAAGTCGACACTTCATACTATATGAGTCGACACCTTGTGTTCTCTAAAAGAGCTTTTGAATCGACGCTTTTAACTTTTAAGTCGACACCTATTTGCAAAGCCCGTATTTTAATTCAAGTGTTGACATCGGTAAATTTTGGGTCGACACCTCTAATGGTTTGTTTAAAGCTCTACAGGAAAGCAAGTTGAATCGACACCAGCAAATGCTTGAGTCAACACCTTCAGATTAATGCACAAAGAACAAGTTGGGTCGACACCAGCAACTACTTGGGTCGACACCTCACTACCCTTGACAGAACTTAGCCTTGAGTCGACACCAAATAGTCATTTGGGGACCACTCAGTCTTTGAGTCGACACTAGAGATCATATGATTCAACATCAAGTAGCCCACCAAGAACCACTCAGTTTTGAGTCGATACTAGAGAACATATAAGTCGACACCAAGTGGTCCTCCGAGAAATATAAGTTTGAGTCGACACCAACTTGAAGTTGAGTCAACACCTAAGTCCAGAGATCAACACTCTTTGGCTGGGTTGATACCAAAGCAAACATGAGTTAGCACCAAAGAAGATGTGAAGGCTTGAGTTAACACCACTTAGTTTTGAGTCGATACTAAGCTTTTGTTGGAAGCAAATTGCCAAGATCATTGATTTGTAAATAATTTTTTGAAAAATAAAATCTGGACGGGCAATCGCAGAAACAGGCTCTAGATACAAACTTTTTGATGTCGAACGATCAAAAATAAAATTTGTGCCACCAAAGTTAATTCAGATGAATAACTTTTGGTCGATTCTTCAATTACGAACTTTGATTTTCGAGTTGAAGCTCCAGTAAGACCTTCTATTGTATTTCCAATGTGATTCCCGAACGTAGTATGAGTTACGATTCTTCGAAAATTAAAACTGAAAGAACCTGGATAACCTTAGTCTTAAAAGACAACTTATGATTTTTGGTTCAGCTTACTTGCATATTTATAGGGTTACCGTAGGGACCTGTGGAGTAATTATGATATAGACTTTTAGTGTAACTCAGATTTCCATCCAGCGATTTTTGCAAATATACAAACCTTACAGCGATTTCAGTAATTATGAAAACTTTGCAGCGATTTCTGTAATTTTCATGAAAAATACTAAATTACAGTTTACACCATTAAAGAACCGTAACTGCACTCTCAGCCATAATTTCAAGACCTATTTGCATTGAGCTCCTGTTATTAAATACTTAACTCATCTCCCCACGTTAAGATTCCCGATACCTGCCAATTAAATTTAATTACTGACAATTTAATTTAATCGGCATCTTTAAAATTCTTTAAACCCTCCCGCTTAACTTATTTGACTGCCGGATAATCAAATCTAACTACAGGGTTTGATCCGGTCAAAACTTATAAACTTCCTTAAGGAGGTATCGTCAATCCTGAACAATCGAGACGTGAATTTCTTCAATAATTAATATTCACCATATAATTAATATTACTATCCAACTCACTAGGACTATAGACCCATAAAAGATTGTACCATCTAATGAATCAAAATAACGAATATTAAATATACGTAAATAATAATTATTTTAAAATTAAGAGCATAAGCATTCATAATAACCTTAGGGTGTGAATTAATTTATATAGTCAGTATAAAATTAATTACTTCAATGTTGTTCTGTTAAATACACACAAAGTGTACTAGCACAGCGAGTCAGAACCATTGATGATGCTATTATCTATTCCATATAACCAAGATAGGCCTACTAAAACTCTGTGCTACAGTCGTACCGATAGTTTGTCTATTTTCATCTAAACTGTGAACCAAACTTATATTATGTAAAAACCTATAATCTGGTTTTCTATGTGCAAGCCGCATTCTACATACCAAATTAAATATTGTACAGAATAAAGGATAATTATGCATAACATTAAAGAAATAATATTGCATACATTGCTTATTAAGATTCTCAAAAAATGCAAAAATAATTTTATTTAAATACTAAAATCAAAAATAAATTCATGAATTTTTGTATACAACCCTGACAATCTCTCACTTATACTCAAAATTATACTGCTATACATCTGACTCCTATGCCCTCTACATAATTATCGAAAGTCTTAGCCAGAAAGTTCTTTGTAAAAGGATCTGTAAGGTTGTCTCTTGACGCAATCTTGGTTATAGCAACATCACTTTTCTGTACAATTTCTCGTATCAGGTGATACTTACGCTCAATGTTCTTTCTTTCTTGTAGACTTTTGGCCCCTTCGAGTTTGTAATTGCTCTACTATTGGCACAATAAAGTGTAATAGCCGAATGAGCTAAAGGCACCACATCTAGATCCGATAGGAAGTTCCTGAGCCAAATGGCTTCCTTGGCTGCTTCAGAAGCTGCCACGTACTCAGCCTCCATGGTGGAGTCAGCAATGCAGGACAGCTTGATATTCCTCCAACTAATAGCTTCACCTTCTAAGGTAAACATATATTCTAAGGTAGACTTACGGGAATCTTTGTCTGACTGAAAATTTGAGTCTATGTACCCTAAAGGTACTAGAATGTCTATTTGATAAACCAACATATAATCTTTAGTCCTTTTCAAGTACTTGATTATATTCTTTACCATAGTTCAATGCTCTTACCCTAAGTTAGACTGATATTTGCTAACCATGCCAATGGAAAAATAGATATCGGGTCTAGTACAAAGCATACCATACATTAGGCTTCCTATTATTGAAGTATAAGGAACCAGATTCATCTTCTTTATCTCATCAGGTGTCATAGGACACTGATCCTTGGATAGAGTGATTTCATGCCTGAAAGAGAGAAACTCTTTCTTGAAATTCTGCATACTAAAATGAGCAAAGATATTATCGATATACTTTACTTGTGATAAGCCCAACATTCTTTGTTTTTGATCTCGCAAAAACTTGATCCCAAGAATGTGACTGGCTTCTTCTAAGTCCTTCATATCGAATTTCCTAGATAACCATACTTTTACCGCAGATAACACCCTTATATCATTTTCGATGAGCAAGATATCATCTACATAAAGTACTAGAAAAACTACCATGCTTCCGTCACGCTTCTTGTATACATAGGACTCATCTAGATTTTGATCAAAATTATAAGACTTTATGGCTTGAACAAATCGAGTATTCCAAGGCCTCGATGCTTGCTTAAGTCCATAAATGGATCTCTTAAGCTTGTACAACATGTGCCACCGGCCCTTCACTATGAAACCATCTGGTTGTATAATATAGATACACTTATCAAGACTTCTATTAAGGAAAGCTGTCTTGACATCCATTTGTCCAATTTCGTAATCGAAATGAGCCGTAATAGATAAGAGAATCTAAATAGACTTAAACATGGTTACCGGTGAAAAGGCTTCCTCATAATCAATTTCTTATTTCTGAGTGAATCCTTTTGTAATAAGCCTAACTTTGAATGTTTTAACCTTTCCGTCTGCTCATCTCTTCCTCTTATAGATCCATTTAGATCCGATGGATTTTATCTATTCAGGTAGTTCTACAAGTTTTCAGACCTGATTAGAATACATAGATTTTATATTTGAATTCATAGCCTTTTACTATAGATTTGCATCTTTATCCTGGAGTGTTTCATTGTAGTTACAGAGTTTGATATCCAGTTCTGTCATAATCCTATCAAAAGACTCTCCTAAGAATATGTACTGATCAGATTGACGAACAACCCTCTCACTACGACGAGGCACTACCTACGTCTGTATACTAACAGTAACACGCTATACAGTATTTATTCCCTGTGCACCATTATCCACATGCTCGTCAGGCATGTTAACGGTAGCATCCTGATCATGATCTATACTTGTCCCGATAATTCTCCTACTACAACAAGGCAATGGGTGCTAACAATGACTTGTGGTTCTTCTTCCGTTCTACAAGTATCTTATCTTAGTTCTTTTAAAATAATTTTACTTTTGGGCCTGTGGTCCATAATATAATTCTCTTTTAAGAATCGGGCATTGGTGCTAACAATGACCTTCTGATCTTTAAGATTATAAAATAGACCACCCTTCGTTCCTTTAGAATATCCCACAAAGAAATAAACTTCTGTCTTCGGTTCTAACTTACCCGCGTTCCCTTTCAGCACATGTACTAGACACCCCGAAATTCGAATATGTCTCAGACTAGGCTTGTGTCCAGTCTACAATTCTATGGAAGTAGAAGGTACTAACTTAAAAGGTACCAAGTTTAGAATATAAGCCGATGTCTCTAATGTGAGTTCCCAAAACGAATCGAATAATCCTGAATAACTCAGCATTGACCTTACCATCTCTATAAGAGTCCTATTCTTTTTTTTCTACTACATCATTCTGCTACGGAGTGTCCGATGCAGTCAAGTAGGATATAATCCCTTCTGATAATAAGTAGTCCATAAACTCTTTAAAGAGGTACTCCCCACCATGGTCGGATCGTAGTGATTTAATACTTTTACCAGATGCTTCTCCGCCTCTGCCTTGAATTCTTTGAATTTTTTAAAGTATTCAGACTTACAGTGCATTAGGTAAATGTATCCATACCTTAAATAGTCATCAATAAAATTGATGAAGTACTCAAAGTCATCTCTAGCCTGGACTGTTATAGGACTGCACACATCAAAATGAACCAGTTCCAACGGTTCTTTAGCTCTATAGCTTTTGGCCGAAAAGCACTCTTGGTCATCTTTCCTTCTAAGTAGGATTTATAGACAAGAAGTGCCTCCACTTCCAATAAATCCAAAGGTCTATTTTCTATTAGTATATTTATCATTTTTAAATTAATATGACCCAAGCGTAAGTGCCAAATAAACATTTAGTTCACTAAAGAATAAAAACTTTCTCTTATATGGTAAATTATATGTGTTATTTAATTTAATTAGTTGCAGTGTAGGAGAGATATGAGATATAATATGCAGATCATCTACCAATGTATCAGAACAAATAAAATGTTTATTTTTCTTAACAACTACGAAGCCATTAAAATGAATAAAATATTTGTCCTTTATAAACTAGAAACCGAAATTAAATTTCTTCTACTTGAAGGTACATAAAGACAACATTTTAGAAGTAAAATTCTATCTCTACTAAAATTGAGAGCGATATCTCCTACTGCAACTGCTGTCACCCTTGTATTATTACCCATATGTAGGTATTTTTTTCTATCGCTGAGCTGCCTGATTTTCTAGAACCCATACAAAGAATTACAAACATGATTAGTGGCTCCCATATCTACACACTAGGTACCGGCAGATAATACCGCTAAACATGTTTCACTTACTAGTGAACAGAGATTACCTGGTTTGTTTTGTTTATTAAGAAAAATCGAACACTGCTTTTTCTAATGCTCAAACTGGTTACAATGATAGCACTTATCTCTTGGCTTCTTCACACTAGCTTTTGGTCCCTTAACTGCTTTTGGTCATGTGCCTCCCTATTTCTGAACCTTTTTTTTCTTTTTACTTTTTGGCTTAAAGGAAGAATTTTTTTCAGCCACATGTACAGAACTTGGCTTCCTAAGAATACCCTCGGCTGCTTGAAGTTCTTTAAGAAGTTCTACCAATGAAAAGCTGAGCTTGTTCATGGTATAGTTCAGGTAGAACTGCTTAAAGCTATTAGGTAGTGACTAGAGTATGATATCGACTTGGGTTTCCTCGTCAATTTTAACTCCTAGAATTTCTAGTTCATTCAGAAGACTAATCATCTTCAGAACATGATCCTTAGCTGGGGTGCCTTCAGTCATGCTTGTATTCATAAGAGATTTCATGGCTACCTGTCTAGCAGCACTATTTTGATCCCTAAATATTTTTTTGAGATTCATAATCATGTTATAGGCACTGGGCATAGACTAATGCTGATGCTGCTAAATATTTAACATAGAAACCAAAATGTAACAGCGAGCTATCTGATAAGCTTTTTGCCACTTCTGATGGACCTAAATTTCCTGTTCAATCGCCCCCTCTCAGGTACTAGTAGATAAATCTTAGTTAATCCAAATTTGTAGTCCTCAGCAGGTAAAACAATGTCCAAATACCTTTTTCAGTCTACATAGTTTCTTTCCTTTAGTTTGTTTTCTTTTAATATTAACGCGAGTGGATTGAAAACTATTTTAACCCTGAGAATCACATAATTAAAAATAACCATTAATTATGATGAGCAAAATTTTGAATTTATTTTAAAATTGATTCCCTCTACCATTTAAAAAAAATTGCTAGCAGCATGATACCCTGTGAATAACATGTCTTGATGGGAGGACCTCTACTATCAATCGTTTGTCTAGACAGGCCAATTCTTATTAATTTTACTATCTAGACATTTGACCTTGCCAAGTAAAATTAAATAACTGACATAGCTTTGGTCCAGTAAATAATAGTAGTGACTCAGATGGAGATGATACTATTATTTACAGCTAAGTGTTAACCATCACCTAATCCCGAATCAATCACTTTGCAATTAACTCTTCAGATGGAGAAGTAATCCACACTAAAAAATTATTTAGAATTATCCCTATAAGAGGTTCGTACTGGTGATACCACAATTAATCATGTTCGATGAGGAGAAAAGTCTTACTGCCAACACGCAGAATTAATTGCATCGCCTACAAAGCGGTGATGAAGACCACATGATTTATCTGTGAATAAATTCTCTCTTCCACTTAGATTTTTAAAATATTTTTGAGGGTTATAAAAATTCGTTTAATTAAAATAAATTTATTAATTTCAAAAACTACATAATCTGAAAGATTCCAAAACATCTTTCCGTATTTTAATGCGTAACAAATAAAATAACCGATGAATGCACAGTTTTTTCTTTAGCTTTATAGTTAAGGTAGTAATTAAAGGCATTCAAAATATTTTATTTTTACGTTATATATTTTTTAAAAATAATAATTTATTATGATTAAATATTTTTTTATTTAATTAATCTAAAATTTGAAATTAATATTCACGTTTTTCAAAGATATTCAATTTAATAAAAAATCATTTTAAACATATTATTTTGTAAAAAACAAAATATCTAAATTTTTTTTATTTAATTAAAAAAACTTAATTTTATTTTTCATTACAAAATTTTAATTAAAATTAAAATTTTTAAATTAATTAAATAAACATGAATATATAAAATAAATATACATTATCCACGCAGTTTAAAAGAATATAAATACAAGATATGTATATATTTCAATTTTATGATCGAATAGAAACTCTGATGAGTTTTAATCTGCTATTGAAAGATAAATTGTAATCTTTCAATACTTTTTTGAATCAGCTTCCTAAATCCAATTTGCATCAGGATTCCTCGATATGCAGTGTTATACATATACAACACTCCCGAGTCTCAAACATATCAGAAAAGATGAGCCAAAACAGTCCTGAATCACCAGCACCACTGCCAGCCAACTGGCGCCGCTGCTATTACCACTTCAAGCGGCTTTTGCAACCTCTCCCGAACTCCGTTTTCGATGCTATTTTTTGGAAAATAGCTTTCAAAAAATATTTTTTTTTGTAAAAATTCCAGTTCAAAAAAAGCTCAAAAAACAATTTTTGATGGCCGCTGAAGACACCACTGCTGCTACCCTACGCCGTTGCCCCCATGCCACCGCCTGTTTGGGCTTTTTTCTTGGTTGTTTTGGTTCTCGTTTTCTCCTATTTTTAGCACTGATATCTAGCAACATGTTGTCTTGAATAATGCCTCGAAAATAGTCCCGAATAAGTCTAAAAAAAGCCCCGAACTAGCCGATGCTGCTGCCGGAATCGCCACCTATTTGCTGCCTGTTTATGCTTTGATTTTTTTTATAGTTTGGACTATTTTTCCAGCATTGTTTATTGCTATTTTTATGCCTAAAAACTACTTAAAACCAGTCCCAAAAATGTTGGAAAAACCATAGAAAATAGCGCCGAACGCCACCAGAAATTGCCACCGCCGGTGCTATTTTTTGCCGCTAGTTTTTGCTCGTTTTTGAACTGTTTTGTTGCTGTTTTTTAATACATAAAATCTGCAAAAAACTTACCAAAAAAATCTATTTTAAAACCATTGAAAAACCATCGTGATCCGTGGCCCGAAACACCTAAAACCACCACCAGTGCCTCCTGTTATGCTGTCGCATGTTATTCGTGTTCTTGGATATTCAAACATATTCTTAAATATTCTAAATAATATTTTAAAATATATAAAATTTTTTACATCGAAAACCTATGTCCCGTAGGCTCACAATCGAACTAAAAATGCTTAAACTATCACGATCAACCATCGTGATTAAAAAATTAATTAAATCATCATTCAAACCATTCAAACAAATATACATATAAGGATAATTATAAAATCAGAATTAGAACGCCTGCAAAACAAAGTTAGCACAGTTCTAAATATACTCGACCCCTCGATAAACCGTAAACAAAAATTAAAATGGCTCTGATACCAATTGTTGGAGGCAAATTACCAAGATCATTCATTTGTAAACGATTTTTTGAAAAATAAAAACTGGGCGGGCAATCGCTGAAATAGGCTCCAGATAAATTTTTTTTTGATGTCGAACGATAAAAAATAAAACCCATTCCACCACAGTTAATTCAAATGAATACCTTTTGGTTGATTCTTCAACTATAAACTTTGATTTTCGAGTTGAAGCTCCAGTCAAACTTTCTACTGTATTCCTGATGCGATTCCCGAACATAGTATGAGCTACGATCCTTCGAGAATTGAAACCGACAGAACCTAGACAGCCTTAATCTTAAAAGACAACTTATGATTTTTGGTTCAGCCTACTCGCATATTCATAGGGCTACAGTAGGGATCTGTGGAGCAATTATGACATAGACTTCTAGTGTAACCTAAATACCCATCCAACAATTTTCGTAAATATGTAAACCTCACAGCGTTTTTTGTAATTATGAAAATCTTACAATAGTTTCTACAATTTTTAAAAAATACTAAATTACAGTTTACACCACTAAAGAACTGTAACTGCACTCTTAACCATAATCTCAAGACCAATTTGCATTAAGCTCCTGTTATTAAATACTTAACTTATCTCCCCACGTTAACATTATCGATACACGCCAATTAAATTTAATTACCGACAATTTCATTTAATCGGTATCTTTAAAGTTTTTTAAACCTTTCCTCTTAACTTATTTGACTGCCGGATAATCAAATCCACCTACAGAGTTTGGCTCGGTCAAAACTTATAAGCTTTCTTATGGGGGTATCGTCAATCCCGAACAATTATGACGTGGATTCTGTAAATAATTAATATTCACCATATAATTAATACCGTTATCCAACTCACTGGTACCATAGACCCATAAAAGATCACACCCTCTAATGAATCAAAATAATAAATATTAAATATACATAAATAATAATTATTTCGAGATTAAGAGTATAAAACTCATAATAACCTTGGAGTGTGAATTAATTTATATAATCAGTATAAAATTAATTACCCCAATGTGGTCCTGTTCAATACACACAAAATGTACTAGCACAACAAGTTAGAATAATAGACGACGCTATTATCTGTTCCTTATAACCAAGACAGGTTTACTAAAATTCTGTGCTACAGTCGTACCGATGGTTTGTCCATTTTCATATAAATTATTAACCAAACTTATATTCTGTAAAAACATACAATCTAATTTTCTGTGTGCAAGCCGTACTCTAAATACCAGATTAAATACTGTATAGAATAAAGGATAACCATGCATAACATTAAAGAAATAATATTACATACATTGCTCATTAAGATTTTCATAAAATAGAAAAATAATTTTATTTAAATACTAAAACCAAAAATAAATTCATAGTCTTAGTATACAACCCTAACTACTTCAACCTAAAGAATTGAAGAAATCGATGAGTCGACATCAGATCTAGTTTGTGTCGATCCTTAGGTACTAAGGCCAAGAGACAAAAAGTTGAGTCGACACCCACGAAACATGAGTTGACACTTTTGCCCAAAAACCAAGGCTAAGACCAATTTGTGTCGACATCAAAAAGTTTTGTGTTGATACCTGCGATGAATTTCAAAAGGGTGCTTGATTCAACGGTAACATTTCAAAAAATTAATTGCCTCCACTTACCACCAATGGTTAGTTTCTTTAGTGAATTATAAAAAGGACTAAATTTTTTAGCTTTGAATATGATGAACCAAGTGCATTAAAAGCTATTAAACATTCTCTCTAGTTCATTGAAAGCTCATTAAATCTTTGAGTCCTCAATTTACTCACTTCCTTGTATATTCATTACCAAATCTTTGATAGAAGTGTTTGTGAGTTTTACTCTCAACTTTCTCACTTCATTTATTGTAAGAAGAATGGTGAGTCACCCATTGTTAGAGTTGGTATACTGAAAAATAATATTTTTAGTAATTAATTTTATTTTAATAAAATTAATTTTTTATTTTATGAGAATCTTTATGAGCAATGTATGTGTATC
>JAULJZ010078227.1:1444-12787 GCA_032270985.1 Heliamphora pulchella | reverse complement strand
GTCCCCAAAGCCTTTCGATCCAATATCTCCCACTCGGTCTGTGTCATCTTCTCTGGTTTCTCCCCAAACAGCGGTTGGAACAGGTTCTTCTGATACAGAATGTCCTTGATCTGCATCCTCCAAAGGGCAAAGTTCGAACCATTGAACTTCTCGATCTTGATCTTTCCATTGTCTGCCATGTCGTGATTTTCACCCTCCGAACCAAGCTTTGATACCAATCGTTGGGGATTAGAACACAATAACTAATCCCGCCCAAGATCAACCACGAACACACAAACACATAATAAAACAACGAATGGGAGAGAAAGAGAGACAATCCACGCACAAACACAAGATCTACGTGGTTCGGCAAGTTGTGTCTACGTCCACGGAATCACACACTTTTTCACTATGAATAAAGGTTACAAGGGGAGAAAAAAGGTCTGAGAGAGAGATTACAGATGAACAAAGCTAAAACAAAAAAAACTGCACACACGGCGGCTGCAACCCTAGCAGCTTATAAAGTCATTCTCGCACAGACTGATCGATCGGTCTAAAGACGGATCGATCGGCCTGTCAAGCGGTCTTGCACTGCACTCTGTTTCTCACCTGTAAACATGACCGATCGATCGATCTAACCCAAAGAAGGGATTTTCTTCACATCCCAACATTTTTTTGACAAGATTTGTGATATTGAAATATAAATTTTGACTAGAAATTTATCGAAATGTTGACTAGAACACAAATAAATGTATATGGATTTTCAAATATATTTCTAGTCAAAATATATGGATTTTCAAGAAATTTATCACAAATATATTTGTGTTCAAATATATTTTTTTAAATTATAAATATGGGTTAAATAAATGTACATTTGTGTTTAAAGTTCTTGAAAACTTATTTAAGATACAACCCATATTATAAATGCATGTAGTGAAAATATATGGATTTTCAAATATATTTCTAGTCAAAATAAATATCACAAATATATTTATTACTAGTCAAAATTTATATTTCAACATATTTCTAGTCAAAATAAATTTTCAAGATACAGCTCCATATATTTCTAAAATTTTCATGATACAGGCTAGTAATAAAATTTGCGATAAATTTTGATAGCTCCATAAATTTTGACAGCTCCAATTCGGTAAAAGAACCTTAAAAATTGCGATAAATTTCTAGAAAATAAAAAACTAAAACTGCAAGTAAGAATTTTGACTAGCCTGCAGGGTTGTCATTTTTACAATTCGGTAAAAGGAATAAGTTCGTTTGTACTGTTTATCGGAAACTCATCCAGAATAATATATATATATATATATGCGGGTTTTTATGGTAAAGTTTATTGTTGAAACACAAAACTTAATACTACTAAATTAGAGTTTAGCACAAATTCACTTGTTTTTTTTTCTTTTTTACCTTAAGAACTAACTTTAAAAAAAAAAGATCTTTCAACCAAGGTTTAAAAAAATAAATTTTAACGCGTAAGATTCAATTGCGTGATTTCTTTTAAAAATACCCTATAAATAGATAAATTTATTTATTTTTCTTATCAAATAGATAAATTAATCTATTTTCGTATTTGATATTCATTTGTTTAATACACAAACAGATAAATTTATCTGTTAAGTATAAGTATACAAACAGATAAATTTATTTATTTGCATATTGTTGTACTTTTTTACTTTCGATGTTAGTGAAATATTTTCTCTCTCGCTCATGGACGTAGCCTAGTATGGGCCGAACCACGTAAATCCTCGGTGTTTATTATTTTTTGCATTTTTGTGCGTGAATTGTTTCCGTTCGCGTTCGGAGATTGGTGTTCAATTCTCAACAAGAGGTATCAGAACCGACGGTGGACGATTCGAAACCGTGGTAGTTGATCGGAGCAAGGTATTTTTTTTTTTGATTTCGTATTGTATAAATCAAAAAATTTTATTTCACACAAAAAAAAAGAGAAGAAGAAGAAGAACATCAAGGGCGGCAGGCCATAGAATTTGGGTTTTTTGATTTAGGTGAAGGCGCTGTTTGTTGATCCATCAAGCAAGAGGTTTTTTTTATTAAAAAACGAAAGCACTAGAATATTTATTTTAGAGCGGAAGCAATCCACACACTAAAAAGTAAAAAATAATAAACACTGAGGATTTACATGGTTCGGCCCACACCGATTACGTCCACGAGCGAGAGAGATAATATTTCACTAACGTTGAAAGTGAAAGAATACAACACCGTCTCCCTTCTTTCTACTAGCTAACCTCTCAATTTTCTGATTCACGATCTATTTCCTTATGACTCCACCAGTGTCCTATTTATAGGCACATACGTAGAAGCCTTATACATAAAAAATTCTAGTAGACGTCTAATTCCATCCCAACTCAATTATATATAGGCAAAAAAAAATAAAATACAGCCTCAGTAGAATACAAGCCACAACCCAACACATATCAATACAGATAATGCAAACAGATAAATTTATATGTTTACTTATTTATGTCTAACAGATAAATTTATCTGTAATCTTTATACATATTTTGAAAAGATACAGATAAACTTATTTGTGTTCTTTATACGTGCTTTCAATAAAATAAACAAATTTATCTGTGTTCTTTACACATACTTTCAATAAAAGACAAATAAATTTATCTGTATTTTTTATATATGTTTTGAAAAGACAGATAAATTTATCTGTATTCTTTATACGTGCTTTCAATAAAACAGATAAATTTATATGTGTTTTTTACACATACTTCCAATAAAAGACAAATAAATTTATCTGTGTTCATTATACATGTTTTGAAAAGACAGATAAATGTATCTGTATTCTTTATACGTGTTTTCAATAAAACAGATAAATTTATATGTGTTCTTTACACATACTTTCAATAAAAGACAAATAAATTTATCTTTGTTCATTATACATGTTTTGAAAAGACAGATAAATGTATCTGTATTCTTTATACGTGTTTTCAATAACACAGATAAATTTATCTGTGTTATTTACACGTGCTTTCAATAAAAAATAAAAAAATTTATCTGTGTTCTTCATACATGGTTTGAAAATGCACAAATAAATTTATCTGTGTTTTTTATACGTGCTTTCAATAAAAGACATAAAGATTTATTTGTGTTCTTCATACACGTTTTCCATAACAGACAGATAAATTTATCTATATTCTTTATACATGTTTTGAAAAGGCACAAATAAATTTATCTATTCTAGGGTATTTTTTTTCTAAAAGAACCTTGCGTGTTAAAACTTTTATGAGGATGGATCTTACTCGTTAAAAAATCATATACTAGATGAAAAACAGTAAACGGCCTATAAATTAGACCGTTCACCAATTTCCCGAATAACAAAATGCACTCTCACACTAACAACACCACTGCGGGGGCATAACTTTCGTGGTTGTTAAACAAAATATCCATTAAAGCCAACACCCCCACATTTTCTATTTGCCTACTCAAACAGCATTTGCCATTTTCCCTTCTAAGACCAACAAGTCTAATATTAAGCGTGCCAAAATCATTGCCAAAATCAATATCACACTCTAGTCACCTAACCTTTTCTAGCAAAAGTTCTACCTTTGTGCATTAAACAAAAAACTTATTTATATGCTTTCTAGAAGCATGCTAGAGAACAAAAAATAAATTGCCTTGCCCGCTTTTTCCAAGTAATTTTTAAAGGAAAAAGCGAACAACACTTTTTAAATTCAACAATTTCACTTTTTGGTGAACATGGCAGAATGTTTCTAATCTATAATGGGAAACCTGATTAGTGATGCATCGATGATTGTCAAATTTTCACCAAAATACTAAGACGAATACAAGGAAGTTAAAATTAATCAGTGGATCCTATAAGAAAAGACTTATGGAAATGATAATGAATTGCAGTACATTAACTATACCAACTTTTGCTGGGAGGAAAAATGCTAAGAAGCTGAGTCCTATTTCATAAATAACTATACAAGAAATTTGAAAATCATTCTATGTTTACAGTGATGCTACTCCTATGTATACTGCAGATTAAAGAATGGGAAATACACTTGGCCGAAGTTCCGGGTTTTTCCGCAGCATGCTTTTGACGAGACCCCGACTGGAAAACAGAAATAGGCCAAAAGATTAGATTAAAACGCTGATTGAAGGCCATTATAGTAAAAAGAACATAATTTTCTGCCAAGGAAAATTTTAAATTTTGTAAGCATCAAAATTAGGATATTTATTCAGCTTTTATTATTATCTTTTTGTAGCGACCTGACTACATAAATAAAATAAAATAAAATAAAATAAAATAAATAATAATAATAATAATAATAATAAATAAATAATAGACTACTTTTCTTCAAACTAACATTTTAGAGAATTTCTAAGAAATATCATTAAACTAAGAAATACCATTAAAAATTAAGTAAATAAATAACAATAGTATTTTTTTCTGCTTTTATTTGACATATATATATTTCAGATTTTATAGGAATTATTATAAAAATAAAAAAATTAAAAAAATTAAAAATAAATAAATAAAAAGAGGAAAAAGCTTGGAAAACTTGGTGGGGCCAAAACACCCAACCAAAACCCATGGGATAAGATCCTGAACTTGAATAAGAACAGATAAGGAGACTTAATTAGTAAGATTTGGGCCACGCGTCATGTAAGTATATTCTCGCACATGGTTGTTGCATCCCTCCTTTGTCTATTTAAGGGTCAGCCATCCCCATCTCCCCACAATGTGGAGGTGAAACCAATGGAAAAAAAAAGAGAGAGAGAAAGCGAACGCGTAGTTATCCGGGGGTTTCGGGTAGTGTCAACACGTCTCTTTTATTTTTAAATATGGGTGAGTCACATATGACTTGATTACTTATTCTTATAAACTATTTTATTTGCTTTTAAAAAGAATATTTATTTTAGTTTCTTTTAAAAGATTATTTATTTTGTCTATTAATATCATATTCTTTAAAAGATTATTTATTTTGTCTATTAATCATGTGTCATAGATATCACTATTTAAAATAATCATATTATTTTTCTGAGCTAATGTTATACAATTCGAACGGTATTCCCGACCTGGGGGAAAGAAAAAAAAATACCAGAAGGGAAAGTAATAAAAGTAGGACCACAGCCAGGTAATGACGGATTGATATTATTTCCAGCAAATAATTTAGGGTCGCTCCTTAAGATACTGGCAAGAACCGTTAAACAAACCCATCAGATATTATTATTATTATTATGCTTTATTAAGCTGGCATATGTATAAAAGAAAAAAAAAGTCAAATAGCATGATCATAAATTGCGTGATATCTGTATGGTAAGCTAGTAATCTTGTTATGTGTATACTCATACGAGTTATTCGCATACGATGTTGTTGCTTAATTTTTCAAGAAAGTAAAGTAAAAAGTTGCTAGCTCTGTACAATAAGAAACGAAAAGAAAAATGATGCTTATATCATACAGGGAAAAAAAAACTTTGTATTTATATGATGTAATAAAATTAGTTGAAGTTGTAACAAAATATATATATACATATAAATACATATAAATACATACATATATATATATGTGTGTGTGTGTGTGTGTGTGTAGCATTAAATATATTTTAGTTGCCGCTGCACGCAAGAAAATAAAGTATAATTGTATTAGTCTTTGATTATGTGTGACTTCATACATGTTAAATCTTTGTTTCCTTTTCAGTTAACAATCCATGTTGATTTAAATACTTTTTTACTCGTACGTAGCATTGGTATTTGCCTTTATTGTAAATAAACAAAAAAACAAAAAAAAAGGGGGGTTGGCAAGTAAGCAGGATTTTCCCTGTTTACTTACATGTGCATTGGACGAACTACTGTTTTTTCTTTTTTTTTTTTCTGTTTGCTTTTCTAAAGGAGAAAAAAAGAATTAAATATAGTATTAACTTAAAAAGATTTACTTGTATATTTAGATACTTAATAATTGTTTATCTAAGTTTAACTTCAATCCAATTTTCAGTATTAATAGATAATTTTTAATAATAAATAAAAAAATATACATAAATAAAGAGACCTTTGGTGGGTTTAGTCACTGGCCGGTCACGGATGCTATTTATAAAAATGGATCGTGATACTTTTACTATTACCTTAAAAGTAGTTATAAAACAACTCTACTGATACATGCACAAGATTGAGTCCGTCCTCACATAAACCAGATAAATATTATGAAAAATAAAGAAATTGACTCACAATGCACCAGAGTATTTGGTTGGGAGCGGTGCCACAATAGACTTATTTATTTTGTTGATCAATGCTTGCATGTCCTGCTCCAAAAGCAAAAATGCAAAAAGCATAGCAATTTTATGTACTTGAAGTCAAACCAAACATGTAGCAGCAACCAAAGTGT
Source organism: Heliamphora pulchella (assembly GCA_032270985.1). Lineage (NCBI taxonomy): Eukaryota > Viridiplantae > Streptophyta > Magnoliopsida > Ericales > Sarraceniaceae > Heliamphora > Heliamphora pulchella. The sequence continues at coordinate 6,446 of JAULJZ010078227.1, read as the reverse complement.
CAGATGAATTTAATGCAGGAATGACTAGAATATACTTCTTTATAGAGCAAATTACATGTAGAAATTCATAGGTATGCCAAGAGACTTTATATTCATGAGCAATAAACATTTGTTCAACTCAAAAAGATAATCTCCAATGTTACAAGCATTGTATTAAGACAGCCATCTTGTTATCATGAACCATAGAAAAGCTTTTCCATCCCACTATGACCATCTTGCAAGGCCTACCAAACAATCTTCAAAATATAATTGGTGGCATCCCTTTCTACACTGAAAGGATTATCAAATTTGAATAATACTTCCACTGATTCCAGTACTGGAGAGTTTAGCATGACATAAGTACTTGTGCATTGCAGCAAATGACAGAGCTTACTCAGACCAGATACACCAGAAATCAGAATCACACTATGAATGAAATGCAATCAAACTAACTACATCGTAATTGATCAGGCATTTCACACTGAGAGATTTCCATCTAAACATTTTATCTTTAAAAACATAGGAGCATTGTAACCCCCAAATCACACTATATACAAGGACTTCTCTATCTTGCTGGAAACCATGACACCAAAATTTAATGTGAAGTTCTATGTCATTGACTCAGTCAATACAGGTGCCAACTTCGGCAAAAAACCAGGATACAAGGCATCCTATACCATGAAAATCAAAATCAAGAGTACTAAAAAGGGGTTCCCAATTAAAAGAAGAATAAATAAGCCACTATCTAAACATATAACATTCTAAATGGTAAGTGCACTCACTACCGAGGTTGGGAGAGTAATTTTCTTATTTTGAATATAGCTAAAGCTTAATTTAGTCAATTAGAGTTTCCTAGGGTTATGCTTCCTATTTATATTGTGTAGCGTGTTTGCAGTGGTTAAGCCTATTCAATTATTGCAATAATATTTATTTTTCATACTTCCACTATGTTTGTATTATGGTATCAAAATCAACATCCTAACCCTAATCACAACCCTAATCATGAGATAGAAGTCTAATTGTAACCCTAATCAAAACCATAAACGCAACCCTCATTGTGTCTCTTTCTCATCATCGCAACCACATTACAAGATTCGTTCTCCGACCTTTGCATGTTTCGACACAGTCTCCTGACAATCGATGACTTATCTCCAGCCATTGTTTATCTCTTTTCCACCACCGTTGAACTACTTGCAAATTTTGTTGATCATGTCAACTCATCCCCAGTTGAAACTAGCACCAGATTTGGTGCTCAGGGCCATTGCGATCCGAAGAGCACCAGTGATACTGCTCAACCTTTTCGACCACTCGGCGACCACCAGCGCAACCATATCCTTCCTCCAGCTTACCTCAGTAGCACAATTTGGCCTTTTTGCATTGGTACTCGCGACCCAACCAAACTGATTTTTGCTTCTGAGACCTTTGGCTGCCCTCCTCCTGCCAACAGCAACTTCGCCAGACCTTTTCCTTGACTCCGGTGACATGCAACGAACCTCTGTCTAGTTTTTGTTATATCCGTCTCTTGTTCATGCCATCTTTGTGTTCTCTAGTTTACTTTGGCTCTTGGGATCTTTGATTGTGGTAGGAAAGGTTGCATTATTTATTGCTCATGAGATTTTTCTATGGCATGTTAATTGCGATATTTTGGCATAGTTTGTGAGATTGTGCCTTGGAACTGTGATATTTTGCTTATGAGGTTTAGTTTTAGCTATTCAATATGTCATTGCTAGATCAATTTCATCAGTATCAATCTATGCTTGCATCCTTTAGGACTCAGTCACAAGACTACTTCTCATGCTGATTTGCATAGTTGTTTTTTTTTCCTCATATATTTCTCTCTTGACTTAATCTTTGATTCTGATTCTTCTCATAATATGACTTCAAATTTATCCAGTCTTAGTCATGGTATTTCTCCTTTTTCTATCACTAGTTATCCTATACATGTTTCCATTAGCTCAGTTGTTTGCTAGTTTAGTGTCTATTAGTGAGCTCTTTGATTCTAGATTTGATGTCTTATTTTTTCCCTTTGGTTGCGTTCTTTAGGACCAGACATCCAAGAAGCAAATTGGGATTGAACACAAAGATTGTGATTTATATATTTTGGAGAGTTTTGCGCATTCCAACGACTCCTTTTGTTGTTATATCTTCCTTTTTTTTAGATCAAAATTCATTTTCATTTTATCTATGGCATTGTCGGTTAGGACATTTATCTAGTAAGCGTTTAAAAACTTTGGTTCAGTCTGGTAGCTTGGATAAAGTGTCGATTAGTGACATTTTTTAGCACAGTAGTTGTAAACTTGCTAAAATGTCAATTTTGCCAGTTAATAAAAGCATTTCTATTTCTACATTATCTTTTTCTAATGTTCACACAGATGTGTGGGACCCCTTTCCCATTTCCATAAAGGGTGGATCAATATATTACGTTTTTTTTTATCGATGATTATAGTTGGCTTTGTCCGGTGTATCCCACGTCTCACAAATCTAATTTTTATGTATTTATCACATGTTTCACTCTATGATCCGATTCTTCGTTATAACTTGGGTGGAGAGTACTTTTGATAAAACTTACAAATTTCTTAGCATCTTCTGAAACTATTCATCAACCTTTATGTTTTGATAATCCAGCACAAAATGGTGGAACTAAGAGAAAACATTGACATATTTTTGACACAACTCGATCCTTTCTTCTGTCTTCATTTGTTCAGAGTGAAGTTCTTACAGTAACATATCTTATTAATCATATGCATGCTCCCCTACTTTTTGGGATCTCACCGTATGAGAAATATTTGATCGGCTCCTAATTACTCCTTGTTGCGTGTCTTTGGTTCCATTTGTTTCGTCCTTCTTCCCAAACGAGAGCTAAGTAAACTCAATGCAGGTTCTACTTTATGTGTCTTCTAAGAATATGGACTTCAACAAAAAGGATATAGGCATCATATTGTGTTTGTTGAGCATCATTCATATTTTACTCCTTATTTGTTTCCAAAGAAGATTTGATTCATGTTGTCGATGTGCCTCACTTGATGTTACTGATCTTCCCCCATCTCCCGTACTTCTGTTGGTTTATCTCTTTCGTTAGGTTATTCTCATAGGCAAATTGCTCCTTCTTAACCATTACCCACTTGCTTTGACCATGCCCCTTCTGCTTTTATGGATCCAGACTCTCGTGAACAACGCTACCCATTGCATACTCGTATTTTGCTAGTACACCTTGATTTTTCTAATACTTATTTCTCTTCTTATCGTGCATTTTTTACTCCTATTCATTCTTATTTTGAATCTCAGTCTTATAAAGATGTACTGATCTTAACTGGATTAATGCAATGTCTAACAAACTAATTTCTTTTCAAAAAACTTGTACTTGGGAATTCGTTCCATTGCGATAAAAATCACATTGGCTGTAAGTGAGTGTATACAGTCAAACTTCACTCTAATGATTCTTTGGAGTACTATAATGCACATCTTGATGGTTCTGTGACTAAGATAGCCACCGTTCATACTCTAATATCTGTTGCTGCAGTTCGTCACTAGCCTATCTTCTAACTTAATGTCAAAAATACTTTTCTCAATGGTCATCTCCATGAGGAGATTTATATGCACCCCCCTCTAGAAATTTGTCATCCTCAGGCTTGGTATGTTGTCTCCATCGTGCTTTTTACAATCAGAAACAATCTCTCCGTGATTGGTATGAGCATTTTTAGTCTACTATTATACATATTGACTTTTATCCTAGTATTTATGATTCTGCTCGTTTTTGCACCACATTTACTAGAATATTAATTTTGCACATATATGTGGATGATATAGCATCACTAATTCTAATTTTGCCACTAAATGTGAAGTGAAACACCTCTATTTCGTAAGTTTGAAATGAAAAATTTAGCCCCTCTTCTGTATATTCTCGGTATTGAACTTGTTTCTTCCCCCAGAGTCTCTATCTTTTATCTCGAACTAAGCATGCTCATGAAGTCACCGTGCTTGACTCACTAGTGATAAAATTGTAGACACTCCCACCTCTCGTTCCACTCATTGGGCCGCTTTGCTTCGTACCTTACGTTATATTTGGCATACTCTCATTCAGGGTTTATAATTGTCCTTTGCCTCATTGACTCTCCAGGCTTATGTCGATACTAACTGAGCTGGTGATATTTCTAATCGCAAGTCCACTATTGATTTTTGCATCTTTTTAGGTGACTTTTATTTCCTAAAAGAGCAAAAAATAGCCTGTGATTGCTCGTTCTACTATAGAAGCTAAATATCACACTATGACTCATGTTGTAGCTAAGATCGTCTAGCTCCGATAGTTTCTCACTAATTTTGGTGCCTCATTGACTTCTCCAACCTCTTTTCACTGTGACAATAAGAGTGGCATTCAAATCGCACATAGCTCGATGTTTCATGAGCGTACAAAACATATTATAATTGATTATACTTCAACTAACACCAAGTTCGGTTAGATACTATTGCTCTACTATTTGTTTTCTTCTCCTTGCAGCTTGCTGAGTTCTTCATGAATATTCACACTGCTGCCCGCTTTCGATTCTCGCTAGACAAAACCTCGCTACTCTCTACATCATGAGTTTGGAGGGGGGCTGTAAGAGTATTTTTGTGATTTTGAATGTAACTAAAGGGTAGTTTAGTCAACTAGAGTTTCCCATGCTTTTACACTGTTTATAATGGGTAACGTGACATTAGTGGTTAATCATTTTCAATTATTGCAATAATAGTTGTTTTTCCTCCTTCCTTTCTGCTTTGTAGCAATGGCAAGTCTAATATGATACGTAGCAATAATTCCCACAATATCTACAGTAAACACATAGATGATTCGAACAGTCTGACTTTAAACAACCATGTTCATACATAATCAAAATTAACCAGTTATGGAGAGAAAATAACACAATTTTTCAAAAAACTAAAACAACGCTTGATTTCCTCTCCAACCCAAAAGAAGCATTGATGGTCCATTTTTTTACAAGTGAAAAGTGAACTAAATGTGCAATTAGGGGGGGGGGGGGGGGGGGGG
>JAULJZ010078195.1:0-12788 GCA_032270985.1 Heliamphora pulchella | reverse complement strand
CCGAATCCTTCGTGATTAAGCAGGTCACGTAGTGTGGACGTCTACTAATCAACACCCATCCGGACAGACATGTCAGTCTATTAATTTACTGTCGGAACCAAATATCATAATAGAAAACCACCAGTCCAGAGTCACATCAATTGATAGACCACGTAGTGTGGACGTTTAACAATCAACGAACAAAGAACTGCAAGATTTTTCATTCCATGATATAGGGCATTCCAAGTAAATTAAATAGCCAATAAATTTTGTACCCCACAAATAAAAATAGTAACTTCTTAGGAAGGATATTTTTATTCATGGGTTAAATGTATAACAATTACTCTTGATTTGAAAAATACCGTGTCAAAGCCCCGGGCCCGGTGTGAACGAACCATGTTTCGCACTATTCTCAAATCTACTTCTTTCGAAAATTCATGCTGAAGATACCATGACTATAGTCCTTCCGTATGGAGACCAAAAGTCAAAGCCGACGCGCGAGCTATAATCACATCTCCTACGAACGTGTAATGGAGACCGTATGATTTATCTGTGACTAAACCCTTATCCTACTTAATATTTTAAAAAATTGAAAGTTTTTTCTTTCTGTTCATTTTAAACGATTAAACATATTTTAATTGCTGATTAAAATAAATTCGGTTTTAATCAATTAAAATATTCATTGTTTAACCATAATAAAATAAACAAAAAGTTTTCTTATTTAATTTTGCGAAAGAAATTAATTACCCGGGTTTTAATTAAAAAATCTTAATTAATTTTAACACAAAAATTAAATAAATAATTACCTATTTATTTTCTCGTTTTAAAAAATTGTTAGGATTATTTATTTTATAAAACCACAATTTTTTCTGAAGAATTCGCCATGATATATCTGATCCATGCATAATATCATGAAAAATAGATACAAAGTCAACTGCTGCGCCTCAACGCATTTCGGGGAGAACCAGCTAGCTCTGGGTTCGAGTGGCATTTCACCTTTACTTTTATTTTATTTCCATATTTTTTTTTCTAAATATACTTTCAACAATTAAAATCTTGCATAAAAGGAAAAACAAATAAAATAAAAAACCATCCATGCAATTAAATAAAAATAAATAAATATATAATTAAACAACGACAAAATAAATATAAATAGTCGTTACGATCCGGTCCGTCCGTTTAATTTTTTAATCCGACAGTCTCAAATTAAAAATTAAACATCAAGAGTTTTGGAACCCTAAACGAGCCGTCGAAGACCCGAATCTTTTTCTCATTCTCCGGACCACCGTCATAGCCCCGGACCACCGCTGGAACGCCAAAAAAACTAAAAATAAACCAGCCAAACAGCCCCTTGATTGGGCCAAAAAACTGCTGCCTTTGGTAGCCCTGCGCCGCCTTTTTCTAGCCGCTATTTGACCGCCTTACCGCCACTGTTGAACCCCCAAAAAATTATGGTAGGTAGAGCACATCGAGGTCTTGATCTGCAAAAATAATTACGTCAAAATACGATGTCGAAGTAGCCCAAAAAAATCCTCAAAGTACCAAAATTTTGTAGTGGTGCCACTGTGCGCACCGAACTTTGAAACAGTTTTTGACCCATTTGCCGCCGTCGTCAATCAGCAACCGATCCACCATCGGATAGCCAATGGGCAAACTTTATTTTAGCAAAAAAATTGCGTCAAAAAGGATTCCTGAAAGCCCCGAAAACGAGCCCCAAAGTTGGCGCCCTGCTGCCTTATGCTGCTGCAGCCGCCTCTTTTATTCATTTTCGTCTCATTTTCGATCCCGGTTTTTCATGATACGATTACATCAAAGTTCCAGAAAAAATAGAATAAAATAATAAATTACTTCGCCCAAAGCCTATACCCCACGTAGGAGGTGTACAAACGATCTAATCTCAAAATAAAAATCGTCGAGATATACGATATAATGAAACTAACATTCATTTAAACATATAACCGGATCGTAACGACTTATAGCTGCAAAATCGAGGTTAGAACAATAGTTTTTCATGAAAAATATAACCGTGGCTCTGATACCATAGTTGGAGAGGGAGCCACGTAGCGGAAATTTTTTTTTTTTGAATCGACATCGTGACTGTAAAAAAAGACGTATGCAATTTTCATGAAAAACGAAAACTATATAGATTTCAATAGTTTAATACCTTTATGAAACTTGTCGAAAAATTTCAAGAAGTTCCAAATACGTTGATGACGACCTTGCAACATTCTCACGTATATTCTGGGCGCACTACGACGATCACGATGTGTGGGCACCGATTCCGATCGAAGTGTTCTTCTTTCTTTTGGTTTCTTCTCACACAATAATCTCTGAAAAGGAAAAATAAATTGCCAAAGAGGAGAAGGGGGCGGCGGCTTGGTGGGAGAATTAGAGATAGGATTTTATAAATGGAGCCACCTTTTTAATATATATGCATATATTAAAAATATATTAAGTATATATATCAAAAAGATATTAAGTATATATTTTCTCTTTCCTAAAATGATATGAAGATATATACTTAACATAAATAATAAAACCCACTATCTCCTAGGGCTGGCCACTTAGGGAGTAATCCTTAGGTGTGCCAAAAACCAAAACCACCCCTCATTAATTTAATTTAATTCCCGAATGTTCCCGGTGGCAATACCGGCATTCAAATTAAATTAAATAATTATCGAAACCAACAAGAAAAAATATCCGTGCGTGTAATGAGTTACGTGTGGGATCACGAGGAAGTATAGGACTCGGGCTAACCGTACGAGAAAACCAGATATCCCTAACTCGGTTCCCGAGCTAGATAATTTCCCGTACGAACCAGAACTTATTCTACTAAAGGTCCTGACTGAACCCCCGGCCCTAACTCAAATTATGTCTTGAGTTTCCAATTATCAAATGCACTGAATTCTCCCCACGTTTAAGATATGGATTCCTGATAAATAAATTAGGTTACTGACAACCCGATTAAATTATCTTATTCTCCTCGCAACCACACCGCTTAACCTTTTGATATGCCGGATCCGAAGATCCACTGTACAGGTTTAGCATAATCAAATCAATAAGCAAAGCACACGAGGGAAAACTCCTCAACCTGAATCGGACGTGATTTTCGTCTGCTGATTATCAATCATCGGACAAATAATGCCAGTACCTAACTCATCGGTATTATTGATCTCATGAAGAAAATCTCAACTATTGACGACTTAAAGTACTGTACATCATCTGAACACTATTAATCAATCACTTCGGGAATAAGAGTTCGTGCAATACATGATAATACGAAATGTGGATCAATTCATATAATAAGTATAGAATCGATCATCCCGTTGATCTTACTCAATACACTCCAAGTGTGCTAACACATGGAGCTCGAACATCGAATTTCCAAAACTTGAATTTGATCCGTTCGACCTAGCCAAGACCAGCTACTACAACGATGTACTATAATCGTACCAATGGAATGTCCGGGTTCATTGCGATTGTGAGCCTATCTGTATAATTTGTCAGAACCTTTGACCCGATCTTCCGTGCAGCACGCACCGAGTCAAATACTGGATAGAATATACGGACCATGCATTCATACATCACAAATATAAATATGAAACCATAAATGTAAAATCATTTCAAATGTTTTTGATTAATATGCGAGGGATCCAGAATAAAATACATAAAAAGTATGACTTTTCAGTATACATTCCCAACAGCTACTCTTACGATATTTTGTCACATATATCTTTGCTACTTCTTTTTGGATGATGATACTACTCTTATGATATTTTGACTTTATGTGGATGAATGCTATATATGCATGTTCACACTTCGGATGATAGATGGATAAAAATGCATGATTTGATATCCATAACTTAAAATTTTATTGTTCTTACATTGATGAATGATTTTACACTTCCAGACATCAGTGCTCATAACATGCTTTAATTGCTTAAAATGATCTTGAAATATGATCTCAAAATAAGCTTTGAAATGGTTATTGGAAAATGCTAAGTGAGCAAGAGATCTCATGCATAACTTAAATGTTTGAAAGTTTGCAAAATGTTCAATGAACACTAAAGTTTCAAAATTATGCTTAAAGTGCTTGAAAAGCTTAAAGTTTTGAAATGATGTACAATAAAAATTAAGTTTTCAAAGTTAAGCTAAAAATGCTTAAAGAATAAAATTAAACTCAATGCTACTTCAAAACAAAATAAGCTTTTAAACTCAAAAGATGCAACTAATTGAATTCTTATGCATATAGTGAGGGAGAGTTATTCAACTCTTATACAAGCATATTATTATATGATTATTGATATGGGGAGTTTTATATTGCTTTCTTATATTATTTTGCTCTATGTTTGTCATCATAAAAAATGAGGAGATTGTTAGCCGAACAAGATTTCAAGGATCGTTTTAATGATAACAAACCTAAGTATCTAATTGTGTAAATTGAGATTGTTTACAGGAAATATATGTTTAGCACAATTAAAGATACAAAGTGGAAGCCATGAAGCAAAATTCAAATCAAACACATTGGTTACAAGGTTTTGGAGCAATGCAAAAGTTGAAGAATTGAAGACTAAGTTTTAAATTTCATTTTTAGGATCTGTGTAAATTCACAAATCTCATGGTTATATCTTTTGAAATTTATAAGAATCCAAAAAGATTATGAAAAATATTTTCCAAAGAAAAGAGATGATCAAAAACAATTTCAAAATCAAAAGTACTGAACTTTTCAAAGTTCAGTTAACTAATGCATTGCATTCAGGCGACTGAAACTGAACTGCCAAACGAGAAACTGGATTTAAGCAGTTCAATCGACTGACCCACAAGTCCAGTCGACTGAATGGTGAAATTAAAAATTCAGTCAACTGAGTTGACTACTCTAGTCGACTGAGTTGGCAAAAATTTTGAATTTTGGCTGAAACGGCTAGTTTGAAACTTACTTATTTAGCCCAATAGTTAATACAGATTTTTAGCCTATAAATAGAGCCTTTGTGCTCTGGTTTTATAGATTTCAAGCTTTCAACTCAATTCTCTCGTACTCTTTTTACTTGTGCTTCAAATTTTGGAGTTTCAATCATTTTTTTGAGAGAAAAGTCTTAGAATTCTTATAGAGCTTCATTTGATATATTCTTTGAGTGGTGAATTAGTGTGCTAATCTATTGTACTCATCCGCTCGCTGAAGGAGCATCTTTTTATATGAATTCATTTCATCTTGTTGTACTTGAGAATGGTATTTCTCAAAAAAGGTTGATCCGCCTATAAGAATTGAGATACTTGAGAAGGAGATATTTTCAAGAGAGGCTGCTTCACCTATAAGAAATGTTTGTACTTGAGAAGGGAACATTCTCAAGAGAGGTTACTCTGCCTAGACTAAGGAGAGAAGCTGCTTCACCTATTGAATGAGTGTTAGTGAAAATCCTCATAGCGGTTGGCTTGAGGCAAGGACCTAGACCGATGCGCCGAACCTTATAAAAATCTTGTTGTCGTATCTCTAACCCTCTATACTCTTCATTTTCATTATTATTATATTGTTGTTTATTATTGCATCATTCGCATTTAAAATCTATAATTGAATTTTGTGCGTTAATCTTTAAACAAGAAAGTATTTTTTAAATATCTAATTCTCCCCCTCTTGGGATTGCACCTATACTATTACGCCTAAGTGTATCTAGAGAAGTCATCAATAATAATAAAGACATATTTCTTACCTCAAAGGCTAAAATTTCTTGTTGGACTAAACAAGTCCATGTGCAATAGTTATAAGGGCCTAAAAGTTGAAATCTTACTTTTGGATTGAAAAGAACTTCTAACTTGTTTGTGACATACATCACAAATTTTGTCCTTTTCAAATTTAATTTGGGTTAAACCAATTACTAATTCTTTTCTCAAAAGTTTAGAAATTAAGTTCATATGTACATATCCAAGTCTTCTATATCACAACCAACTATTATCACTCAAGGCGGCTAAGCACTTGGTGTTATTTTTGAAAAGGTCATTTAGATTGAAAGTGTAAATATTTTCATCCCTATGATCTTTAAAAATAACTTTGTTGTTAATTGAGTTTTCAATAACACGCTTAGTATGATTAAAGACAACATTGTGGCCTTTGTCACAAAATTGGCTTATGCTAAGAAAGTTATGTTTCAAACCATTAACAAACAAAATATTTTCAATAGAAGGGGAAGAAATTTTACCGATACAATCGATTCCTATGATTTTTTCGTTGCTATTGTCTCCGAATGTCACAAATCCACCATCTTTAGGATTGAAGGAGGCAAACATTGACTTGTCGCATGTCATGTGTTTTGAGCAAGCATTATCAAGATACCACATTCTCTCCTTGAATGAGGACTTGAGACATACCTGTAGAGAGAATTAAGGATTGAGTTTTGGTACCCAAACTTTTTTGATACCCAAACCCTCTTAACAGGTAAATCAAAAGATTTTCTATGTGGACATTGTGTGACAATGTATCTATGCTCATAGCAATAAAAGCAAGTAGCATTTGAATTATTAGAGGATACTTTGACGAAAATGTTGCTTAAGAACTTTTGTTTCTTCTTTGCTTGATATCTAATCCTGACTTTGTCAAAAACACATTTTCGCATACCAAGAAATTTATCTAAGTTACTCTTTTCAAGAGTAAACTTATAAACAGTTTTTGTAAGATCTTTAACCTTTTTATTTAAAACCTTATTTTCATCTTCCAAAGTAGAAATATGTTTTGATAAAACAAGTTTTTTTTCTTTCAAGGTTTCAATTCACATGAAAGAGGAAATAATCAACTTTTTAATATTAAAGTTCTTTGCACCCATTTTCTCAATTTATCATGCAAATCCTCAAATGCACTTTGTAATTCTTCTAAAAGGAAAAGGTTATTTGTTACCTCATCATCTTCCTTGGCTATGATGCAAAGATTTGCAATTTTAACTTTTTCTTTTTCATCCTCGGAGTTACTGTTATCACTTTCATCCCGAGCTACCAGCATTGCCTTCTTGAAACCTTTCTTGAAGTGTTTGAGTTGAGAACATTCGGCTTTCACATGTCCAAGCTTTTTGTATTCGTAACATATGATTTTTTCTTTCTTGTGATTATTTTTGAATTTGCTAGACTCACCCTTGAACTTGTTGAATTCTCCTTTATGTCCCTATTTCTTAAAGAATTTTTTTTCTCCTTGTTTCTTATTTCGAAGAGACCTTTTGAACTTTATTGTGATAAATACCATGTCTTCATTTTCATCACCGAAGGAGTCTTCATTAGATTCTTCACCAAGGGTGGTTGATTTGAATACAATTCCTTTTTTTTCTTGTTGTCATCTTCATCATTTATCTTGATATTTATCTCATAAGTCATGAGAGATCCAAGGAGTTCCTCTAAACTAAGAGTGTTGAGATCATTGGCTTCTTGAATGGCCGTGACTTTTGCTTCTCAACTCTTAGGCATATATCTAATGATCTTTCTCACAATCTCTGCATTAGAGTAGATCTTTCCAAGAGATTTTAATCCATTTATAATGCTAGTAAATCAAGTAAACATTTCAGAGATAGTTTCATCATGTTTCATTTTAAACAATTTATAGTTATGAACTAGCATGCTTATCTTAGATTCCTTAACTTGATTGGTTCCCTCATGGGTAACCTCAAGTCTATCCCAAATTTTTTTGACAGTGTTACAAGTTGAGATCCTATTGAACTCGTTGGGGTCAAGAGAGCATTACAAGAGATTCATAGTCTTAGCATTCTTTTGAATCTCTCTTATGTTACCTTCAGTTCATTCACTTTCAGATTTAGGGACGATTACCCCTTTTATGGTCTTGATAGGTGGTTTTGGTCTGTTTATGATTATTCTCCATAGTTTATGATTACTCTTAGATGGTTATGCCAAAAAATAAAAGTTCAAGCTCTGATACCAATTGTTAGACTAGGCAACCCAAGAAATGGTGAATTAGGTCTAAAAAAATAATTATTATTTTAAAAAAAATTTTAAAATTTTTTTAATAGCTCAAACAAATATAGCAAATACAACAAGAAATAGAGTAATGAGAATATTAACATTTGGACCATCAACCCCCTGACCCCTAACCCTTGACCATCGAACTCCTGAACCATTGAACCCCCTTATCATTGGACCCCCAAACCCTTAGACCCCCAGACCCACGAACCCCTAAACCCGTGGACCCCCAAACCTCTAACCACAAACTCTTGAACCCCTGACAGACCCCCAACAGACCTTGACCCAAATCTCGGACATCTTGACCCCAAATGGACCCCCGACTTGGACCTTGAATCCTTGGACCCCCTACGAACCCTCGATCCCACACTTGAATTTGGATCCTTGACCCCCGATTGAACCCTAAACCCTTGACCCTAGGACTTGAAATCGTAGACCCTCGACCCTTGACCTCCGAACCTTTGACCCCCAACCCTCTAACCTTGACCCCTAACCAACCCCTAAATGTCCCTCAACAAACCCTCAAACCCCCGAACCTTAGACCTTAGTGCCCTAAATCCTAACCCCAGCTCCGAACCCTAGGCCCTTGACCCTTAGACCTCGGACCCTAAAATCGATGGTCCCCTAAAACCCTAGAACCTTGAACTCCCAAACCCCAAAAATTTTGACCCTACCTCAGACCTCATGTTGGAAAATGAGATCCCAAGAACCGATGATAGTATATATTGATTATACCAAAAAAATGACGAGAACTCGATCAAAATCCTAACTCGGTGGAATAAGAATTATACATTTGAGATCTCTTTGATTTGATCTCGTCTTAGCACTCAAATAAAAATCTCTTAAATGGATGCTGTTGGGGCAAACTACCAAGCTCCTAAGATTATGTCTATCATTTTAATAAAAAAAAAATAACTAAACAGGAAAATGCTGAAATTGGCTCCGGATTAAGACTTTTGATATCAAACAATCAAATATAAAACGCATTAATACTTCCAAACTTAGCTTTCAGATTATACATTTCGAAATCTGATTGGATGATTTCGATTGCTGCAATAATTTTTAGTCAACAATCCACCGCAGCTTTTGACTTTTAGTAAAATTTTTCAATATAAGTCTTCTGTTGTATTCTCAAATGCTCAAACAGGAATAAAGTGTAAGCTTTAATCTATCGCGATCTTTAAAATCTATCTAGTCACATGTTTTTTGGATTCACAAGACGTAAAAATTTTAGAACGAATATTGAATAACTGATCACTACATTTTATAACTGCATATAAATAAACTACAGCAGCGACCTGTGGAGTAAGTGTCATCATTTAGCTTGTTACCCAACCCAAGCCCGCTTGTCCTGTTAGGCTAAAGCCAAGTCTAAGCCTGATACTTAGGCGGGCTAATAATAATTGAGACGGGCATGGGTAGGCTTGTTGGAGCCCAGCCCTAAAGGCCCGCCCAATAGCCCACCTAACTGCAAAAAATTAATGATAAAGAATTGGGTTTCTTTCGATAAAAAAATGAATTGATTTTCTTCCAATTTAATTGAATCATTTGCATATATTTTTTTGATCGGATTCATTCATTATGTAGAGCTTGTTGAGTTTATTATTCATACAAAAAATAAAGTTGATCCGATATATATAACTATGTGATTGGATTTTACTTATTTATAAATAAATAAATAGTAAATATAATTTTTTGTTAAATAGTTAAACAAATGATTTTCGATCACGTAGCTAAAGATATCGGATGAATTTTATTTTTTGTATAAATAACAAACTCAACGAGCTTTACAAAATAAATTAATCCAATAAAAAAACATAAAAGCCCATTAGCCTGTCTTAGCTATGCCCATTGAGTAGGACTTGGACTTAACAATTTAAGTTCAAGCTTGGCCCGCCTCAAAAAATAACATGTCGAGCATAGCCCATGGGCGGACTTGGATACTAATTATGCGGGCCGGCTAGCGTGGCTCGGCCCATTAATGATCCTTACTGTGGAGTAAATAAGACGTGAGATTCTAATACAATTATGAAATCTTATCTCAACCTTGAAGTAATTTTATAAAAACATAAATTATAATTCATTCCACCAAAGAATTATAATTGCACTGTAACGCTTCAACCTCGTTTTAGTAGAATTCGAGCATGTTTTGGAACTAAGTCGATGTGAAAACCCTTTTCTTTGAAAACAGTGCCTTTGACAACCCATTTATGCCTAAAAATCCACTTGTGAGAAACTTGATTTAAAACAAAATTTTAAAAGTGAGACACAACGGAGACCGCTCGAGCGGATACCTCACCGCTCGAGCCGTAACACACCCTAGAGTTTTGCCCAAAAACTTTGAAAAAATGTCTTTAATCTTGAAAATAAGATTTACTAAAGGGTCTTATAAAACTTGCTTAGAAGAAGTAAAGCTATGGTATAAAAAAAATAAATTGAGAATCAATTCATTATTTATCATATGCCAAACATCTCTGTCAAAATTCATAATTAGATCAAGGTATACAACCCAACCAAGTAAGTACGTCCTTGCATGCACGCATCACGTGAATATATGACCCTAAGGTCTTACAACAACAGTATTTTAGTTCATAATTACAGTAATCCAAGTACCAAAAAAGGAATTACATCTTTACACTCTCATTTCTCAAAAATCAACTATTTAAGGAGATAATGTAATCCCATCAACTTTCCCAAAAGCCTTGAATCATTGGTTTCACTTCGTGGCCTTCTTTCCGTTATTACCTGAAATGTTGTTAAACAACATGAGCCGAAACTCGTAGGAACAAGACTAACATTGAATGTATGCATGGCATGCGAAGATGGTTGTGCAAGATATATATATAAGTTTAATAGGATTCACATCTTTCATTCCAAAGTAAATTTCCCATGCATAACCGAATTCATTCAAACAGGTTTATTGTTCTTTATTAACCAAACACATTAACGTCTTCAATTCTAAATTTATGATTTTACCAACCCGATACGTTATAACACGCGCCTACACACACAGAGATGTTTCTAGTATTTCACCAACTCATGGTTAACAATCTCAAGTGCCGACGTCGGGCGGGTGTATAGACTCGCGTAACGCTACACCAACCTAGCCACACAGGCCCTATGGAGTAACGAAATGTTTTATACCCCGACACGACAAACGTCCTTTCTCGGTTCATTAGCCGACAGGCAGAGAACCCAATCGGCGCAGGTTTTTGGTCTTTCACCGTAGAGCAACTCGTGCCCAATCTTAAACGATCCCTTAGATCCCAAATCGGCCCTTTTTATACATATAAATCACCAAAACGCACGCGCGAGTCCAACCTCAAGGGTTCCTCTCGCACAACCCACATCATTAGACATTTTCATAGTTCGCATTTTTGATACTATTGGGGTCAAACCTCAATTTAACCGTTACATGGCACCAACTTCACAATTTCATTAGTTTTATTCCACGAAACCTACACTTTCGGCCCAACATCAACAGGTACCACTTAAATTCATGAAATAACATTCACAATAGTTGTAATAACTCACAATTTAATCATTAATCATGCCAATTTCATCATACTAAAGCTTTAAACCCAAACCCCCAATTTCCATAGTTTCAATCAAAACCCAAACCCTAGATCCTCATTTTGTTGTTCCAACCACAAGATAGAACAATATTAAAATGGAATGAAGTTAAACTCTTCATAAATCCAAGGCCTAGCCTCCATTATCATCAAACTCACTTAGGATTTCAAGAAAACTCAATTCTCATGCTCGGATATTCATAAGCTTAAAATATACGACACATATCACACAAACATTCAAAGCAAGCCTTGAATCCTACCTTTTGGAAGCTAGATTCACGAGAGAAAGCTTCACACGAGCTCCAATCACAACGATCTCTAACCACATGGTGAGAAAAATAGTCTCCCAAGACCAAAATCGGCTCTCCAACGGTTGAATCGTCGAAAGGAACGCATGAATCTCACCCCAAAGGGGCTAAACAAACTTCTAGAAACTCTCAAACCTAAACCCTAACCTTCACCTTTGCTTTAGAGAGAGAGAGAGGAATGAAAGAAATGAAAGAAAAAGGGGTCCACGCGACCCTTTTAAAAAAAAGTTTTGCGACAGTCCGCTCAAGCGGACCCCACACCGGTTGAGCAGTCGCCATCTAGAGAACTCTCGGCCAACACTTCGGTCGAGCGGTCAGGCCCCCGCTTGAGCGGTCAAACCTGAATTGCAATTTCTATTTTCACTCAGGCTTCAACTGAGCTATACAACCATATAACCTCACCCAACCAAATTTTCCTGCATAATACCACTTTCAATCATCACTACGAACACACACAGAGGCTCAAAAATTACTTCCATGCATGATTTAAATTCCCAAACATTACCGTGAGGCATAACATATATATATATATATTAACTAGGGTCCGAATCGTTACAATCTCCCCCACTTAGGAGATTTCGTCCTCGAAATCCAACATCCATCATGAATCAAACAACTCGGGGTAACTTCCACGAACTTTCAATTCTCGTTCCCATGTACTTCCTCAATGCCATGATGAAGCCATAATACCTTTGCATACTGAATGGTCCTGCCTCGTAAAACTTGTTCTTTGGTGTCATGAATTCTCACTGGTTTTTTCTCGTAGGTAACATCATCGTCAACCCTCAACTCCGTCCAATCCAAGACATGGGACGGGTCCGGCTCATACTTACGCAACATGGACACGTGAAAGACGTTGTGTACTGAGGCTAACTGCGGCGGTAAGGCTAAACGGTAGGCCACTTCCCCGACTCTATCAGGAATTTCAAACGGGCCGATGAAACGCGGCGATAGCTTCCCACTCTTACCAAACCTCATTAAA
>JAULJZ010078174.1:0-12789 GCA_032270985.1 Heliamphora pulchella | reverse complement strand
GATAACCATGTCACTACATAGCCCACAATTTTCCACACTCATACTTGTTCTCAAGACCTTAGTTACATGTCAAAAATCCATATTTATCGCAAATACAACTGATCGGTATGATATTAGTATCCCAACCCAAGTGTAGTGAGGTAGGTAAAGTCATAGCCCAAGAGATAAGAAATTTGATAAAAAGGTTCAATATTGATGAAAATGTCCTTTTTAAAAGCGTTTCGCCAAAAATGGGTGGACAATGATTAAGAAAATTTGACATACCCTCACTATTTTAATCATAACTCTTTCTAAAAAAAGAATTTTTTGTGAGAGTAGTCTTGTTGGAAAGAGGACTTCTGGAGAGGATGATTTACTAATATTGTACCTTCTCGTTCTCCAAAATTGTGTCTTATTCACTTGAGTCGTACTTTATTGCGGGTGTGGATAAGGTTGAGCCAATATGTTCAGCACTTAACATAAAGGTTGCTTTGTCCTACTTAAAATTGTGTCTTATTCACTTGAGTCATACTTTATTGCGGGTGTGGATAAGGTTGAGCCAATATGTTCAGCACTTAACATAAAGGTTTCTTTGTCCTACTTAACATCTTAAACTGATTACTACCAAACCTTCAAGGACCTTGTCACATAACTAGCTAGTCCCAAAAAGTTCATATCCCTGTCACGTTAGTTAGCCTCTCTTCCCATTAACTGTTGCTTCTACTTCTGTTGGGTATACTTGAATTTCTTCTCCAGATATAACATGACCTAAAAACATCACCCGGTCCAACTAAAACTCATACTTACCACGTTTTACATACAACTTGAGCTTTCTTATGATCTACAAAAATCTTCATATGATCCCTGTGTTCCTCTTTACTCCGAGAATAAAATCGAATATCGTTTATCAACATAATTATAAATTTATCTCGATAGCTTCTGAACACCCGATCTATCAGGTCCATAAATACAGCAGGTACAATCGTTAACCCGAAAGCTATCACCACAAATTCATAATGCTCGTAACGAGTCCTAAAGGCAGTCTTGGGTATATCTAACTCTCTCACTTTCAATTTTTGGTACCATGAACCCAGTCTGTCATTGAGAACACGTTGGCTCCAAAATACATCTTACATCGAGTACGACTTCCACAAGCGATCATACGTCTCTAAACTAGCCCACCACTAAAACTGATTCAAACATTCTACACTTCTGTCTTGAAAGACTGTCACTCTACCGAAAACCAGCTCATTGTCATATTTAAATGTACATCGAAGATTACTTTTTGATCGAATAACAACTACTCACTCGAAATTACATCACCACTTTGTGTTGAACTACTCTTGCCTTATGACCATCATGATTAATATTGCCACTTGGACCTAATGAGTCACTATCACTATGGCTAAACATACCATACAGACTAAACGCTCCCCAGGTATATGCTTACTCATAAGAATCCAATCACACTATTGTCACATATTTCCTTCACGTACATAGCATCCACCCTATAATCCTTTAACTGAACAGTATTAAGTCTTATTTATAAAGTCTTTTAGCATCATTACTCAATCCCTTAACACATTTTATGACACACAATCGAACAAAGACCGATTTTCGTACTTTGATTATTTTATCTTACTCACATTCTACAAGACACTCGATTCACTCAAAGCCATTTTCAAAAATCACACCTATAAATTAGTATAATCTTACTTACGCTTCGACTCTTCTCGTCCAAATACTTATTCCTCCTATGTACTCACATTAGGTTGCTACGCAATTCCACCAGAAACAATAGAATTATATCACCCTTCAACTTCTCGTACATAGAGTTTATACGCTCCCACAAGAAAATTCTTTCTCTAAACCAGCAACATCTACTCACCAATCTAAACAAACTTGCTCTAATGGGTCACATCACAAAAGATTTTCGAAAGTAACTTCCTTGCGACTCACATCAGTACCTTAACAGAAACCGAATACCACTCCATAAGAGTTGCACAATCTAGACGCCAAAGGAATACAAACCGATACTTAAGAACCTACCACGTGAACACCTCGGTCTGTCTAAAATGCGCACTTCACCCCTCAAACAATCTTAGCGTCAATGGGACTCACTGTTTCCACAAACTCCTAGGCACCTAATCCTTGAATTGCTTAACTGAAGAGTTACTAGTCTTTGAGGTGATCTTGATAATCCTAATGACGAAGTTTGTAATGATATACTTCCACCTTCTCGCTAGTCTTTCCAAAGGTTACTTTGTTCCTCTTGGCCTTTACCGTTTGTTCTTGACGTGCTAGAATGTTGGGTTCAAATGTCTCTCCAATAACTGGATCATTTTCTCAGGCGGTTGGTCATTCTAGGGTAAAATGAACATGATAAAAGATATGGTTGTGGTAATTACTTAGTCATGTGATCCATTCTGACTTGGTGGTTAATTCTTCATCAGGCTTCAAACGTTCTTTGTTGTGATTAAGATTCTTCGTTCTTTCGTAGTGATGGTAAAAATTCAGACTCTAACACTTCAGTGAGAAGGCCGGAGAGAATATCGATGTATATAGATGTACCTCCATTGCTAGCATACTAAGGTTATCATGAGTTCGAGGTTGTTTCTCATTTTTCACTTTCTGACTACCGGTATGAATCTTTTGCTTCACGATTTATCGGATGGGAGGGTCAGCGATGAACTGGTTTAGGGAAGTTTGAATTGCCACATGGTTGTGTCGCGAATCCCTTGGTGTGAAGTTGTCATTTTTAACTTTGGATTGCTGATGGTATAGTTCTATTTATAGGGACCTTTGAAAAGATATAGTTAGTTGTTACTGAAATCGTTGTTACTCACAGTTCTATGGGACAAGGTTTTGAAGGTTGATAATCAAAAGCATGTGCGGGTTTAGAACGTCTTAGGGTGGAACCCAGATGGTTGAAAGATAGGTTGGATGAGGTTAAATGGTCACGGTTAAGGCCTTTACCGTTGACACAAATTGAGTGGTCATTTGGGATTCAAATGTTGTTGAAACAAGAGGAGGATAGTGAACAACACTTTAAACAAGTGTCCTCTAAACTAATCCAGTATAATTAGATTATGATAAAAGAGATGTTTAAGCAAAAAGGGAAGCTAAACTAGATATTTGCCCTGAAGTTACGTTGACCTAACGTACATCAATTCAAGCATCCAAGTCTACTTCCCTGGTAAAGTTTCAAAAGTGTACAAAGATTTTTACAAAATTACTACAACAGATTGTGGTTTCGAAATCGAGAGAAATGAACGATGACAGCAAATTTTATCAATGTCGAATGTTTGGAACTCGTACTTAACGAAGATTTGATATCGAGTTCTACAAGAGAAGAGTTAATTCAAGGATGATGACTTGAATCAGAGGAGAATCAATTGCGAATAGCGGTAATTAACGAGGCATGAAAACTTGAGGACAAGGGTATTTTCTAGGATTGAATTTCTAACAGGGTTATCAACAAGACTTGGGTGCATAAGAGTTACAGACGAATGACACTTGACGATACCGTTGAGGACCGACGATATAAGAAGGACGGACATGCGAAAGAGCTTCAAAAAGTTGACACCAAGGCTTGTGATAAATGAGAAAAGAACTTATAAGGATGAAGTCACGGGGTTTTAACGGTGGCTTTCGTAAAACCTAGGCTAGCCCGGGTGTTTCATTATCTAGAGGTTCGTTAGCTTGTCAGTGGTTCAATTGTCTATCAGTCTTCCTAGGAGATTGTTGAGATTTTGGGGTTTGTATCAATTCTTGATTGTTTTCATGATTTAGGATCTTATGGAACTTAATTTGGGACTATGAGATAGGTTATGAAGAATTCAACAACAAATATTTTCATTTCATTCTAATCACATAACCGGTGTACCGGTATTCAAAAGATCACAGAACACACATACGACACCCAATGTAGGAAAAGATACAACGCCCAACGCACTAAAGCCTAGGCGAACATATGCGGATAGAAGTAGCTGATAATTGAGTCACGCTCCCACGTTGCCTCATAGATACCGTAGCAGCGCCACTGCACTTCCACGTGCCAAAAGCCCTCCAGTCCCATGCGAGCTCTGTTGATTACGGCTATTGGTACCTCTAGGTACATTTTTGGATTGTTAAAGTCTATTGCCTGGTCGTACGGGTTGATGATTCTTCTCTTATCTATTGGTTTCTGTGTTTGTATCCACATTACCTCTATCATGTCCACTAATAGCTCTCTTAATCCTGATGGCATCTTCAGATGATAGATGATCTCGTCACATCTCTCCAACACTCTTAGTGGACCCATGTATCTTAGGAAAGACTCTAAATTTTTTCACTTCCACGTCCTTTTTGGGAAAACTCTTGCATATACTCGTTCTCCAATACGATAGTCGTTGCGGTACTCTTGGCGGCTCCAGTGGATCACTACGTCCGTTGCTTCATCATCGTTCATCTCCGATGGCGGTGCCTCTAATGGATCATAAAGGAAAGCTATGGCTCGCTCCTCATTTTCGTTGTCATCATCCTCAGGTTCCTCCTCATCCTCCACCTCAATGTCATCCTCGTTTCTTGCCTCATCTGGTTCTTTGTTTGCCCTACTTCCCCGGCCTCTTCATGAAATGGCCACTCATCTAGGAACATCCATGCCAACAAAAATACGTATATCGGGTCTTGTTCTTCAACGGGTTCTTCCTCAGGGTCCGAGTCTTCTCGTTCCGGTGATGCCCATGGTTCTTCAGTCGACTCTATGTCGGACGCCATCTTAAGATGAGAGGTGATTAGGAGGAGAAACTTAAGGTATGAATTTTACTTTTTTAGAATTATATGTGATAATTTAATAATATAGACACTCTACAGAGCTTCTACGCTACAATACTCGTAGGCTCCCATAACCCAAGGCCTGAAGGTTCACTAAACCTAGGCTCTGATACCAACTGTGACGCTCCGTCCTCTGCCCACATTGGGATATACATAAATATAAATAAAGGGATATTCTAGCCTTTCATTCATATTTACATACGTTAGTTATTGCATCATAAAGGAGTTCTAAATCGTTCAAAGTTACATAAGTATTACAGTTTCACCAAGAAATTTCAAATATTACATTAAGCACGGGAAAAACAAAATATAAGAACAAAAGTAGAGATCTCGACTCTTCGGAATGCATCAGCAGGATCCATGTGCTCTTGGAACTCACCCTGTTCTTTAAACTCGTCTTCTCCCTCTGGGATGACTTTCTCTAAGAACTCCTCACCTGTGGCTCGAATGCCATTAGCCAAGGCCCAGAAGCAAAGCACTCTAACTTTCTAACTAATCTCACGGCACAAAATTTACCGGAACACATACCATATAACACCCAGTACAATTTATAGTCAAGGAGATAGACAAATTTATGACAGGATAGCAGATAAGTCAATATGCATGCGTATATGAGAGACGCCGCGTATGCCATTGCAGATCCCCAACACAACTTGCACCCAGATTATAACAGGAATTTCACATCGAGAATCACTAGAGTAGACTTTCAAGGGTATTTAATCGCCAAACCCATCATCGTGCCTCGTTGTGAATAGTAACCACGTCATCTGTCGTCATGCGATAGCTATTTTACTCAATGGCAATGGCGTGGGATCCACACCATACTCCAGGCCAACAATATTCAATAAACCATTTCAAACACCGGGGACACGCCTAGGGTGTATAAACCAATTCTGTATCATTGGGTACACGCCCAGGGTGCATAAGGGTAATTCATGCAAAGTAGTTTGTCTCACCTTAAGACTCGTGCTTCCTTCACCAGTGTCAACCCAAAAGTCAAAGCTATCAAAATCAGACTGCAAGCGACGAACCCACGGTGCCCAACAATATCTGTAAACCATTTGAAACACTGGGGACACGATCGGGGTGTATAAACTAATTTCATAACACCGGGGACACGCCCAAGGTGCCCAAGGGGAATTCATCCCAAAACATTTTTGAAAATGGGTACCAGGGACGCCCGAGACTTAGAATCAAGAACAATAATCTAAATACAGCTCATCCCAACAATAGTTTGCACAGATGGACTCCAATATGCCAGGATGCAAATTTCATTGTCAATGATGTATGGTATGGATCTCAAATACAACCATCTATAGTATGGCATCAACTAGTATGGCAAGATTCGTGGTACAACGCGTAAAATATAAGTTACAAGTATGTGAAGCACAAGTTAGAATTTTTTCAAGATATGATTCAACATGATCGCATGAATTCTGAATCATCATACATTCACTTAAAACACTAATCAACTAATTCATATTGATCATTGTACAAAAACTCAGGTCTCACAACAAGGTACTCACACATACACTTAGCAACTTTTAAGGCCAAAAATCAAGTATTAAATTAAAAGGGTCGACAAGGTTTTGGGGTATCTACACTTAAAATCATGTTATGATTTTTATTTTTATCCACCATTTAGATAAAAATATTTCCTACAACTATAATGTTTAACACCAAGGTCAAATCCTAAGGCAAATGGGTGAACAATTCTTCTTAAGAAAAAACGGTTCAGTACTTTTCTCATGATTTTACCAACATTACGCTTCTGTTGGTCTCGGTTTTGGGGTATCATCTTAAGTCTGAATGATCCCATTTCTTAGTATGTTCTAGTTAAATATGTCCCCTACAAGTTTCACATTTAGAGCTAAGGGTAATTGTATAAAACAAGTTAGAGTTTTTGGCAATTTTAAAAAGTAGGTTCTGTCCGCTACCAAAACTCAGCTGAGCTAGTTTTGGACAGAGGGTTTAAAACAGTTTTGGGATATTATCCCGATGCTTTAAGGTCTTATTTTGGGGTAGAAAGCACTTCAATATCTTAGCTACAATATTCATGTAGACCACCTTTGGAATAGGTCACTAAAAATACGGATTTTGGGCTATATAAAAATATGTAATAGAATGTTCCTTGGTTTCTGAAACTCAATAGAGAATTTCAAATGGGCTTTTACCTATCAAAACTCAATACTTTGTTCTAATTTTTGGTGGGTAGATAGATATACATGTTATCTACAACATTTATGTTTTGACCAAAGTTTTGATCTCATTTTAAAATAGGGTTTCCAACTCGGTAATGTTGACTGGTTGGAAAATGACACACTTTGGTAAAATTGCAATATCTTGAGTTCTAGTTATGAAAATGAGTTGAAACCAACTTTGGATGAAATATAACACAAAAATATAAATCTGGACATAAAGAAAATACTTAGATCAAATTTCTAAATTGAGTTATGGCATTTCAAATCTTAGGGTAGAAACAGCAAAGTTCTCAAAACTTAAGTCTCTTAGGGTACAAGTCTTCTACATATGTCATGTCAAGTTTTTGTTCCATTTATTTGCATAATTTTCTTTTAGACTTTAATATCAAGGCTTCAGCACACTTAGAGGTCATCAAACGCAAATATAACAACACACAACAACATCTCAAATCATTCATAAACATAACAGCCCCTAATTCCAACCTGCGACATCTTTTCGGTTTGATTTCGGTTCTCGATTTTTAGAGTGTTTAAAGGTATATGTTGGGGGATATTTTGAGGGATCTTAGACACAAGGTTTATTGGTTTTACTTACTTGTTTAGAGGGCTCAAGAACGGTGGCATGGAAGGACTTAGCTTTAGAAAAACTCATCTCCTTGATTTCTCCTTCCTTTCTTCTTTTCTTCTTTTCTTCTCCCTCCTTTCTGTCTCAAACTCGTGGAACACCACAAAAATACTTAAATCTGGTTTCCTCTCTCTATATGGACGAAAATATGAAGGGGAGGGAGTGGTGTTTGGCTTGGTTTATATAGGAGAAGTTTAGGGAACAAGATAATTAATTTTTTTGTACTTTTTTTCATTTATTCACACGGTTCATTTACTTTAGTTCAAGCTTTGAGGGGAAAAAATCAGATTTAGGGAAGCTAAAATACAGCTAGGGTAAGTTTGGGGGAACAAAAATCTGATCCCCCATCAATCAAGAAATATTTCTTGGTTTTCGTTCCCCTTTGTACAAGAAAATGCGTTAAAAGTTAATTTGATGTATATTTTTTGTGTCTTTTCCTACTGAGACCTATTATTTTAGTATGTTTATGATAAATATAGTACTTCCATGTATTATCATACTTTTCGTAGCAATTGATTAAATAGATGTAGTATTTTAAGTAAAATTTAGCTATTTTGGCAATATGTGACTTTTTGACTTATTTTGTTGTGTATGAACTTCAATAATGATTCGTTTACTTTTATTAACCTATAACATTATATTATTATGTATATTACTTGTTCAACAAGTATTGGGTAGTCATAATACTTAAATTAATATATTTTTCATCATTTTAAGCAAAAAAGAAAGCAAAAAGTCACTTTTTGCAACTCTTCCCTAGGTGGTCGGCCACTAAGGGGTATTTTTGCAATTTTTGTTGTTATTTTCTCTTTTACTACATAATTGTACTAAAATCCTTGATTTAGGGTATCCATGTGTCAAAATTTAGATTTTTATAACTTTTTGCTGTACTAAGGGTAAAATGGTCATTTATCATATTTATGAGAATTTTTTTATTTTTCACTCAATATTTCATGATAGTTACTTCATTTAGAATGTTAGGAGACTCTCCGGGTGTTAAGGTTTTGTTGCCTGAGTTTTGAACTTTTTTGGAATTTTTGGACCGAACTTAGGGTTTTCGTCTGTGCTCTATAGTCTTGTGGATTATCCTTCACTAATACTAGGGTTCGAGAAGGGTCGTTAAAAACTACCCTCCTTAAAGAAATTTTTTCCCAAAATATTTTCCCGTACTTTATCGTAAGGAAGGTTGAGGATGATTTACTAACATTGTGCTTTCTCGTTCTCCAAAATTGTGTCTTATTCACTTGAGTCGAACTTTATTGCGGGTGTGGATAAGGTTAAGCCTATATGTTCAGCACTTAACATAAAGGTTTCTTTGTCCTACATAACATCTTAAACTGATTACTACCAAACCTTCAAGGACCTTGTCACATAACTAGCTAGTCCTAAAAAGTTCGTATCCCTGTCTTGTTAGTTAGCCTCTCTTCCCATTAATTGTTGCTTCTACTTCTGTTGGGTACACTTGAATTTCTTCTCCAGATATAACATGACCTAAAAACATCACCCGGTCCAACTAAAACTCATACTTACCACGTTTTACATACAACTTGAGCTTTCTTATGATCTACAAAAATCTTCATATGATCCCTGTGTTCCTCTTTACTCCGAGAATAAAATCGAATATCGTTTATCAACATAATTATAAATTTATCTCGATAGCTTCTGAACACCCGATCTATCAGGTCCATAAATACAGCAGGTACAATCGTTAACCCGAAAGCTATCACCACAAATTCATAATGCTCGTAACGAGTCCTAAAGGCAGTCTTGGGTATATCTAACTCTCTCACTTTCAATTTGTCGTACCATGAACCCAGTCTGTCATTGAGAACACGTTGACTCCAAAATACATCTTACATCGAGTACGATTTCCACATGCGATCATATGTCTCTAAACTAGCCCACCACTAAAACTGATTCAAACATTCTACACTTCTGTCTGGAAAGAATGTCACTCTACCGAAAACTATCTCATTGTCATATTTAAACGTACATCGAAGATTACTTTCTGATCGACTAACAACTACACACTCGAAATTACATCACCACTTTGTGTTGAACTACTCTTTCCTTACAACCATCTTGATTAATATTGTCAGTTGAACCTAATGAGTCACTACGGCTAAACATACCACACAGACTAAACGCTCCCTAGGTATATGCTTACTCATATGAATCCAATCACAATATCGTCACATATTTCCTTCACGTACATAGCATCCACCCTTTAATCCTTTAACTGAACAGTATTAAGTCCTATTTATAAAGTCTTTTATCATCATTACTCAATCCCTTCACACATTTTATGCCACACAATCGAACAAAGACGGATTTTCGTACTTTGATTATTTTATCTTACCCACATTCTACCAAGACACTCGATTCACTCAAAGCCATTTTCAAAAATCACACCTATAAATTAGTATAATCTAACTTATGCTTCGACTCTTCTCGTCCAAATACTTATTCCTCCTATGTACTCACATTAGGTTGCTACGCAATTCCACGTGAAACAATAGAATTATATCACCCTTCAACGTCTCGTACATAGAGTTTATACGCTCCCACAAGAAAATTCATTCCCTATACCAGCAACATCTACACACCAATCTAAACAAACTTGCTCTAATGGGTCATATCACAAAAGGTTTTCGAAAGTAACTTCCTTGCGACTCACATCGATATCTTAACGGAAACCGAATACCACTCCATAAGAGTTACATAGTCTAGACGCCAAAGGAATACAAACCGATACTTAAGAACCTACCACGTGAACACCTCGGTCTGTCTAAAATGCGCACTTCACCCCTCAAACAATCTTAGCGTCAATGGGACTCACTGTTTCCACAAACTCCTAGGCACCTAATCCTTGAATTGCTTAACTGAAGAGTTACTGGTCTTTGAGGTGATCTTGATAATCCTAATGACGAAGTCTGTAATGATACGCTTCCACCTTCTCGCTAGTCTTTCCAAAGGTTACTTTGTCCCTCTTGGCCTTTACCATTTGTTCTTGACACGCTAGAACGTTGGGTTTAAATGTCTCTCCAGTAACTGGATCATTTTCTTAGGCGGTTGTTCATTCTAGGGTAAAATGAACATGATAAAATATATGGT
This sequence comes from Heliamphora pulchella, assembly GCA_032270985.1. Classification (NCBI taxonomy): domain Eukaryota; kingdom Viridiplantae; phylum Streptophyta; class Magnoliopsida; order Ericales; family Sarraceniaceae; genus Heliamphora; species Heliamphora pulchella. The sequence goes on along the minus strand of JAULJZ010078174.1, from coordinate 2,055 downwards.
TGTGGTAATTACTTCTTCATGTGATCCATTGTGACTTGGTGGTTAATTTTTCATCAGGCTTCAAACGTTCTTTGTTGTGATTAAGATTCTTCGTTCTTTCGTAGTGATGGCAAACATTCAGACTCTAACACTTCAGTGAGAAGGCCGGTGTGAATATTGATGTATATAGACGTACCTCCATTGCTAACATACTAAGGCTATCATGAGTTCGAGGTTGTTTCTCATTTTTCACTTTTTGATTACCGGTATGAATCTTTTGCTTCATGATTTATCGGATGGGTGGGTCTGCGATGAACAGGTTTGGGGAAGTTTGAATTACCACATGGTTGTGTCACGAATCCCTTAGTGTGAAGCTGTCGTTTTTAACTTTGGATTGCTGATGGTATAGTTCAATTTATTGGGGCCTTTGAAAAGATATAGTTAGTTGTTACTGATGATCGTTGTTACTCACAGTTCTATGGGGCAAGGTTTTAAAGGTTGACAATCAAAAGCATGTGTGGGTTTAGAACGTCTTAGGGTGAAACCCAGATGGTTGAAAGATAGGTCGGATGAGGTTAAATGGTCACGGTTAAGGCCTTTACCGTTGACACAAATTGAGTGGTTATTTTGGATTCAAATGTTGGTGAAACAAGAGGAGGATAGTGAACAACACTTTAAACAAGTGTCCTCTGAACTAATCCAGTATAATTAGATTATGATAAAAGAGATGTTTAAGCAAAATGGGAAGCTAAACTAGATATTTGCCTTGAAGTTACGTCGACCAAATGTACATTAATTTAAGCATCTAAGTCTACTTCCCTGGTAAAGATTTCAAAAGTGTACGAAGAATTTCACAAAATTACTACAACAGATTGTGGTTTCGGAATCGGGAGAAATGAACGATGATAGAAAATTTTATCAATGTCGAATGTTTGGAACGGGTACTTAATGAAGATTTGATATCGGGTTCTACAAGGGAAGAGTTAGTTTAAGGATGATGACATGAATCAGAGGAGAATCAATTGCGAATAGCGGTAATTATCGAGGCATGAAAACTTGAGGACAAGGGTATTTTCTACGATTGAATTTCAAACAGGGTTATCAACAAGACTTGGGTGCATAAGAGTTACGGACGAATGATACTTGACGATACCGTTGAGGACCAGCGATATAAGAAGGAAGGACATGTGAAAGAGCGTCAAAAAGTTAACACCAAGGCTTGGGATAAATGAGAAAAGGACTTATAAGGATGAAGTCATAGGGTTTTAACGGTGGCTTTCGTAAAACCTAGGCTAGCCCAGGTGTTTCATTATCTAGAGGTTCGTTAGCTTGTCGGTGGTTCAGTTGTCTATCAGTTTTCCTAGGAGATTGTTGAGATTTTGGGGTTTGTATCAATTCTTGATTGTTTTCATGATTTGGGATCTTATTGAACTTAATTTGGGACTATGAGATAGCTTATGAAGAATTCAACAACAAATATTTTCATTTCATTCTAATCACATAACCGGTGTACCGGTATTCAAAAGATCACAAAACACACGTACAACATCCAATGTAGGAAAAGATACAATGTCCAACGCACTAAAGCCTATGCGAATAGATGCGGATAGAAGTAGCGGATAATTGAGTCACGCTCCCACGTTGCCTCATAGATATCGTAGCAGCGCCACTGCACTTCCACGTGCCAAAATCCCTCTAGTCCCATGCGAGCTCTGTTGATTACGGCTATTGGTACCTCTAGGTACATTTTTGGATTGTTAAAGTCTACTGCCTGGTCGTACGGGTTGATGATTCTTCTCTTATCTATTGGTTTCTGTGTTTGTATCCACATTGCCTCCATCCTGTCCCCTAATAGCTCTTTTAATCCTGATGGTACCTTCAGACGATAGATGATCTCGTCACATCTCTCCAACACTCTTAGTGGACCCATGTATCTTAGGAAAGACTCTGAATTTTTCCACTTCCACGTCCTTTCTGGGAAAACTCTTGCATATACTCATTCTCCAATACGATAGTCGTTGCGGTACTCTTGGCGGCTCCAGTGGATCACTACGTCCGTTGCTTCATCATCGTTCA
>JAULJZ010078163.1:0-12790 GCA_032270985.1 Heliamphora pulchella | reverse complement strand
ATGTATTATAATAATAATAAGGGTATGTTTACTTTTTGAATATTTAATTATGTGTTGTAATCACATATCATCACTTTAATTATTATTGTTATTTAGAAATTCTCTTTTATACATAATAAGCTTGTGTTGAATATTTATAATTGACATAGCTTTTAAATTGGACTTATTATTATTATTATTATTATTATTATTCAATAAATTATTTACTCATGTAATTATTATGATTATTTATTATTAGCATTGTTTTGATTAAACCCTAGCGTTGGCTAATCATTGGCGATACGGTCTTAACACTACTACTGTTGCTATACGTAATCTAGAAAGCGAGCCCTTACAATCGTAAAATTTTTAGTCATACCATATTTTATTTTACTAATTTTAATCCATCATAAATTAGGATAAAATTTAATGATTGATTTATCCCTATTTAAAATATTAAACTTTCTTTTCTATAACTTTGAATTCAGCATAATTGCCTAAAATCCTCAACTCTCTCACCCGAAATCTCCCATAACCCCCTTAATTCTCACTCCAAATTTCCTCTAATCTCCCCAAATACTTAATCCCCACCTAAATTAATATCCTATAATGTGCAAATCCAACAAATCCATCAAATTCCTAGCCCATTGACCACATGAAACCTTAGTCACTGTCCTTTCTCCTCCTTCTCCTCCTCCTTCTTGTCGCCCTTTCTCCTCCTCGCCGCTGTCGTGGACGTCGTCACCCGTTCTCCTTCTAGCTGTCGTCGTCACTATCGCCCCTTCTCTTTCTAGCCGTCGTCGTCACCGTCACATGCTTCAAGATCTCGTCGCCATCGCTCATCCCTCCAAATTTAGACTTCCCTATCACCGCTGCTCCCACCTCATTCGGATCTAAACTTCTCTGCCACCGCTACTTTTTTCTCCAAATCTTGACTTCTCCATCACCGGTTTCGCAATTATGGTGAGAAATTTATCATTTTAATTGATAAATTTATCACTCTTCCATCACTGGCGTCGTCATTATTGTGAAAAATTTATCACTTTAATTGATAAATTTATTACTTTAATTTAAATGATAAATTTATCACTTTAATTTTCTCAAAAAAATTCTCTAGAAAATTTTCTCAGTTTAATGGGATGAGAAATTATTTTTTCAAAATTTTAAACTAATAAATTTATCAATTTAATTGAATGAGAATTTTTTCTTCAATTTAAAACTGATAAATTTATCAATTTAATAGAATGAGGAGATCGACGTTGGAGAAAGTAGAGGAGATTGCCAAAGAAAGAGACTGACGTCAGCGGAGACAACAGCAATGACAGCGACGGAGGATGAAATCGATAATAGAGATAGAATTGTGATGGTTGCGGCACGAATTTTTTTGGGAGATATTTAGAAAAATTTTGGAAGAGATTTTGGAAAATCTTCTAAAGATTTAATTTACGAGTATTTTCGGTAAATATTAATGTTAAAAAATAAAATTTATTAAAAAAGTTAAACACATGACTAATATTAAAATATTAACTTATAATAGAATCTATCCTAAATTCTTTCTAAATACAAATATAAATAATTTATTTTAAATTTTGAATAAATTATAAATTTATTTTCTAACACTTGTCGGGATTTAATGCTCAATTGTTCGTTGCCCCCATAAAAGCGTAAAATTATTAGATACTCTTGAAATATCATGCGATATTTTTTATTTGGTACTCTCGACTAATAAGATTATGTGATGCAAACAAAGTGGGCACTTGTCTCCTACCTACTCAATAAAAGTTGGTCTAAATTGTTTCATGTAGAGTTTTTTTAGCTACATGAATAAATATGAGTGCTACGTAAGTAATGGCATATGGTGTTCCAGGACTACCCACTCCATAATAGTAAAGCAATTGAGCTCATTTTGCAACTGACTTTCAACGAATTTTTTTGGCTTAAATTCAATTTAAATAAAAAATGCAAAAAGTTTGTTTATTTGAGGTATGGGTAGATTTTAAACAAAAAACTTAAAGTAATTTTAAGACAAAAGATAAAAATTTTTGTTTAAAATTATTATATTTTTAAAATTTATTTTTAAATAATTTTATATTTAATATAGATCTTGTTTAATAGATTTTAATGAGTAAATTTTAAAAATATAATTTTTATAAAAAATAAATATGCATAATAAAAGTTATGATATTTTTAAAAAATAAAAAAAATTATGTAAAAAAAACTTTTGAGTTGAAATGCAAGACTTATTAAAATTTTAAACTTTTAAGCAAAAAATAAAAAGTCAACTTTAATTGGTTGCCAAACAGGGCTTACACTAGTCCTGCGAACTCTTTTATATCATCCACACCCCACCGCTCCTGTTAGGGCTTGTTCCCTCAACTCTCTTTCTCTCGCTCGTACTGTCTCTGTGTGTGGTATCCGGGAATTATTCTCGTAAAATCCCTTCCTGAAACTCTCTTCTCTCTCTCTGAATTTTTCTCTGTTTTTTCTGTATGTCTCTTTATCTCGACATGTCTACAGTTGTGGAGATCGACGGTCAGGGGCTAACCGACGGCCTTGGCAACCTATCGATCCAAGAACAGGTATGTGGTCGTCTGCGTCGATTGGTATTTATAATTTCGCGATTTCAAAGAAATCTTGAACAGATCTTGGTTGGTTCTTGAGAAAATGGAAAACAAGTGAAACTTTGAATCTTTTCTTTTGGTTTCTTTTTTTTCTTGATTTACTTGAAATGGGTTCTTGGAAAAAAGAAGGGCCAAATACTTAGGATAGGCTGAGTTATGCGTTTTTTCTTGAATCTTTTGGTTCTTCTTGTTATCTTGATTTACTTGAAATGGGTTTTTGAAAAAAAGAAAAATAGTATAGCGGAGTTTGTAGATTTATGATTTTAAGTTTCTATCGTTGCTGTTATTTGTTTATATTTGTTGTTCATTCATTTTCCGAACAACCAAACAGCGCTTAAGGGTATTGTATTGAGTGGATCTGTAACTCGTTATATGGTTGTGAGTTTCAGAGGGAACTGCAGAGTACAGGGGAGGATCAAAGAGTGACTTGTGAGAATCATCATGGCATTTGTGCGATCTGCCTGAATAAGATAGTGCTTCAAGAAACTGCTCTTGTAAAAGGTTGCGAGCACGCCTACTGGTTTGTCTGAATCAAATCTCTATGTATTTTTACCATTCTGATTTAAATATATGGCTTGATTGATTGATGGTGCTTTGATTGATGATACTTTATGGTGGTGGTGGTCATAAATTCTTCTATAACGGGAACACATTTAGTGCCAAATTGAATTGGTTGGCAAAATTATTGTGTTCTCTATAGTGCTTTAATAATCATCTTTGACCTGAATGGGCAAAGAAAATGATTGTGCGAGGAAGACACGTACTTGACAGACATTGGAGATCTATTTGAAATGCCAAATATTGAGCCAGAAAAGTCTATTTTATAATGAGGGTGTTGGTGTAATTGAAATTATGAACTTATAAATTATTAGCTGAAAAGATGCGATTATGGCTTTACTTAGAAGTTACAAATATTTGTTATAATTGTAGACTTATAGCTTCAAATAGTCCAATTTGTATTTATTAATTTTGAATCAGAAGCGACAAGCAAAAAGCTGGAAGTGCACTCGTTTGAATTTTTAAAACTTTTTTTTGACCTCTAAACTGAAAGTTTAAACATAATTTTTAACAAACACCCTCAGTGATGGAGGCTGAGCCTGAAGGCTGAAGCAATTTCGTTGAAGAAAGATGAAGGTTTATGGCTTGTAATGACATTATAACTAACTACTATTTAAGGAAATAGTTAGATGCCAACAATGTATTCATGGGTGACCTTATTGGGATAAACTTTGGATATACAGTTCTACTAATTAGTGAGCTCACTCTCTAGTTCATTGTATGATTTCGGTAAATTGAAACCCATGGGCTCTAGTTTGCATTCTACCAGAGCATATGCAACTCCATTACATATATGTTGCAAATTTAGGATTTTTATGTAATTTAAACGTATTAACATAAGACATCTTGAATTTTAATAATGCATTCACCAATAATTTGATAATTAGTAATTTTATCATTGCATCAGTTTTTTATTTCTTTTGTTATCAAGTGATTTATTTTGGGAAATTTTGTATGCTTTCTTCGGTGGATGAATTTGGATTTTTTTATAACCAAACATGGAGCAGATGTCATTGGTTATAATGTCAATGCTTTAGGCAAGAACCATAGCGCCATCAAAACAAAGAACAGAGAAAATCAATATTTGAGTTTATTAGAATCCTACATATAAAAACACACTGATGTGGTCCAGGGAAGTGGTTTAGGGAGAGCCCTAGAAGGAGACGTGAACTCGGATGTCTTGGATTGGACCCTCCCTCGTGTAGAACCCGGGCTTAAACGATGAATGCTGTTCATGGGTGATTGCATTAGTTTCTAGGGATATGTCTTGCTCCATCTTGGAAACCCTAGTTGGAAGGGTGGACGCAATAAACACCCAATGTCAAGGAAACTTGACGTGGCTGTTTTAGACATACCATTTGAGATGAAACTTTGGCAATCTCATTCTTTATTGAAGATGTAAGCTATTACCTTTCTGGCCTTCTCTTTATAATTTTCTTTGCAAATACCTTTGGACTTGTGGCAGCGCTCGGAAGTTCTACTCAAGGATTTATTATGGTTTTATTTGCTCCATGTTGAGCTATTGAGCACTAGACCTCTGGAGGCTTCTGAGATTTCTGCTATTTTGACTTGTTGAATACTTTTTCCATGTGTTTCGAATATGGCAGCAATATAGCTTTTACATTTGGAGTTGAAGTTTCAATATTGAATTTAATGCTCCTAGCTACTGAAGACTCATGAACGAAATGACATCTTTTGGGACATGCTATGATTATATATGGAATATAACATACCGTGATTTTGAGGGAACTGGGGCTGTTCTGATGAACTTGGAGATTATTTTGTTAAAAGCTTTTATTAATAGACCGTTCAAGATAGACATGAAAGCCCATTTGATATGCGCGTTCTTGCTTCTGCATTCATGTTAAGTTTGAGATGAGATCCTCATGCAATAATAGAAAAGGTGTTTATAGCATTAGGTCAGTCAAACTCTCTCTCTCTCTCTCATACGTTTCTTTTGGGGTGTAGTTTTAGGTGATATCTGACATTGTTTAAATTATGACATGGCTGCCTTGTGGCATTATTTAAGCAATGCAAGCTGCAAATGTTACCATGGATGGGATCTTTTGATTTCTTCTTGCTATAGTTGATGTTTGAAGAGTGGATGATTCATTCTTATAAAAAAAAAGTTGCATTGGAAGTGTGATATATGATTATATGTTCTTTTTGGAAATAACATTATTGTCACAAAGTTAATAGTTTTTTCTTTGTTCCTTTTTGTTTTCTATAGCGTGACGTGCATCCTTCGTTGGGCCACATACATAGACAAACCAACGTGCCCCCAATGTAAACATCCATTTCAATTTCTTAACATCCACCGCTCACTTGATGGAAGGTATGGCTGCACTTTTTCTGCTAGTTTTTTCACCGTCTCTTGGGGACAGTCATGTTAGCTCATGAGAAATGATCTTGTAAGCATAAACAGATAGAAGATGCTTGGATAATTGTTGACAGCTGCCATACCCATAAATGCATAAATATTGATTGCACGGGTTGGGCTTGGGGGGGTGGGGTTGGGATGAGTTGAGGGGACCTTTCAATTAACCCACATTTGGCGGGTGAGTTTTTTCAACCTGCTGTCAACCTACTAATTGTCAAAACTAACGGGTTGATTTAAGTTTTTTGACGATTTCAACCCTTTGTTTGTATTTCAAGTTAGGTAACTGTATTAAAGTAATTGTCAGACATTATTGTAGTATAACTTGTTGGTTGGATTGCATTACTTAAATGGAAAAATTTAGATGAACTTTCTACCATGTTCTCTTCAAAATGCGTCAACACCTCTTGCTGTATATGTTCTTATTCTATTTTTGCAGCCTCCATGATTATATGTATGAGGAGAGCGTGTGCCTCTTGCTTAGAGCTTCATGGTTTAAGCCCTTGATTGTTGAGGATCGGGAAGAGCTGGAAGAAGAAGTGGATGATTACTATCCATACGAGGAGGACGAGGAGGATTTGGATGAAGTTTACTTCACCCATTCCTCCTCGAGTCTTCGCATTGGTAATCGGAGATGGGGGGACAACGGTTATGTCAGGGCAGGAAGACAAGAAGCAAGGCCGGTCTATCAAGCTAACACACAAGATTCGGGAGCTGGTCCATCGCGTGAGTCTAGGAAGAAAGAAATTGTTGGGAAAGAGGCCGTGGGGCGAAGGGCGAAGAGGGCGCTGAAGCGTGAAGCTGCTGATAAGGCTGCGGCTGCAAAACACGAGCAGCATTTGGTGAGGTTGGGTCGGAAGTGATGACATTCAGGTACTTGCAAAAGCTAGAATCCTTGGACTTGCCTCTCTACCTTTGTACAGTATTTCCAGACTTCTAGGTTTGTCTAATAATGAGATGATGGTAGGAGCAGCTGGTTGGAGTCCTGGGTATAAATCGGCTGGATCAAATGCTCTCTCTCTCTCTCTCTCTCAAGATTATTATCAACCTGTATTCATAATTGCAGTTCTTTCTAAATTCTTATAGTTCTGGACATTATTCTTGTTCTTACTGTATATACCATATACTGATCAGTCTTCAGAAATTAGATCACCAGAATGCTGCAGGGGGAATATTCAGTTGAAATCAGCTTATGCTATGGTTTTTTTATCCTTGGAAAGAAAAGTTAAACTAGCTTGAAAAAATTGTAAGCATGTAATTTCTTTTCCTCTTATTTTTTTCCCTTTTCATAGTTAAAAGAAAAGTATTCTTGTGAAAGTTACATCTTGTGGAACTTTTCAGAAAGGTTACCACCTGGTACTTGTGAGAAACAATCTCGATGGATTATCCAGTTTTTTCCGTCACCTTCTAACGTACTGTAGGGGTTTTAGGATATATACTATTAAAAAGGAGCAAGGACTAGGACTTTTCCTCAACCTTGTGAGAAAGCCACCCCTGTCAAGCTTCTTTACGTGTAAAATTTTGCTCCGTTTGGGTGGACCTTGCTTATTGGTTTATTGATTTATTTGCTTATTGATTTATTTGTTTATTAACAAATAAGTCAAATTTCATTTAAGCAAGTTTGTCTGAGTAGCTTGTGGTTTATTTATTTATTTGCTTATAAGTCAGTTATTCAAACGAGTTTATTTGCTTATTTGTTTATAAGCCAGTTTATTTGGTTTATAAGTTAGTTTATTTGTTTATTTAACTACTCAAACAAACTTATTTGTTTATTTTTTTGTTTTTAACTTATTTAGTTACTCAAACGACGTGGTTTATTTTTTAACTTATAAGTCAATAAACAAGGTCACCCAAGGTAAGAAATGATAGATCTTAAATAAATTAATAGTTGGGAAACTAGAGTATTAATTGGATTGTCCTATTAAATAATTATTCTAATGTTATGAGAAGGTTACGAGGTGGCCTGTGTTTGGACTAATTTTTTTAGTGGTTTTTAGGTTTTTTGGTTTTTTTGGGGATAAAAGTAGATGTCAAATTATGATTTTTTTGTAAGAGAAAAAAGTTAAAAAACAATGTTAAGGCAAATCAAGTTGATTTTTTTTTATTGTAAAAAAAGTTAAAAAGTCTGACTTTTAAGTGAGGCCAAACACGGGCTTAAGCCTGCGAGTTTTATGGGAAACTAGTCATGTAACCATGACTCAGAATTCTTTTTGGTGAGTGGGGATGTAGTCATGTAAAAATTATCACATCTGGGAAGTTATACTTTTAACCTGGGAGTTTTATAGGAAACTAGTAACATTGTTTTAGTGCGATTTTGATGAAATATTAATTTATTTATAAATTGTAAAATTATTTTTAAATTTTAAACGTATTCTCTACACTTTTTTTTGTCCCACAAATTTAAAAACTTCTGATGGTTGACATGGTTGGATAAAGTATTTATTTGTACAATTTTGTAGTTTTGGATTTTATTATCTTTGATCTTTATTTTTTACCTCAAGAGATGTTATTTTTCTGTAGAACTGATAACCATAAAAGACTGGTTATATGTTGTGAATTTGTATTCTATTTTATTAGTTTTAGAAGTGGGTAAATGTGCCCATTCTAGATTAAAGGAAGTCGGATTTGTTAAATGTAGTATTTGTAATTTGTTCTGTGACGTTTTTAAATTTATATAATGACCTAATATTGCATGGTGTTTAATTTAGGACAAATTTTAAGAAAGTCTTTTTTTTCATTAAATAAAATTCTTGACTTCGCCCTTTCTAAACTAAAGTTTCGTTTTTTTTTTTGTTGTCTTGTTTTGTTTAAAAAATTTAATTATTTTTTGATTTTTGTAACTAAATGAATCTAAAAGATATTTTATTTTCGATTAAAGTAAAATAGTTTATTAAAGACCGAAAAATTCTCATGATCAATATTTTGTATTTTTCTAATTTGTTTTTAATAAGAGTAATCAAAAAGCAAAAAAAGAGAGACTATTTTTGTAAAAAAAGATCATTAAAAATAAAATAAATATTCTATAAAAATTTAATTTTAAAACTTTTTCAAAACATAACATTCTTGATGTATATTACAAAACACAATATGTTCAATTATGTATATTACAAAACACAACATTCTTGATGTTGACATTTGTTCTATGTGACACGCTCTCTCTCATTAAGTAGCTCCCATCTCTCTCTTTACTATTTAAATTTTTTTCATACTCTTAATATTAAATTCGATATTTTTACCTCTTTATTTCAAATTTAATTTTTTTTATCTTTAATTAAATATATATTTTTAATATATATGAAAATCACCTGCTTAGGAGATATAGTTAATTTTGTATATTTATTTTTAACTTATATATAACTTTTTTTGTTACTTTTAATTTATTATTTAAATTAAATTTATAATTAAATTATGTTCAAAATATTTTTAAACGCTGGTAATTTACAATACAATGAGCGTGGTCAGAAACGTAATTTTAACGCATTCTCTTAACTTTAGAAGGTCAGCACCATGCGTCTCAGTGTAGCGCAATTTACGCAAAAAAGTTTCTGTAGCTTGCAACAAATTTCTCAAAAAAATTCTTTTATTAGGCTGTGCATTCAGATTCGTTTTTATTGTTATTTATTATTAGTTTTTGTTAAATCCTGCATTAATAGGGCTGGTTCTGAAAATTTTAAGGTCCAAAAAGAGTTTACGAAATGAGGTCTCAATATATTTTAAGATAAATTTAAAAATTAATTATAAAAATTTAAATAAACAAAATATGTTTGTTTCAACAAAATTTAATTTACGAAAAAATTTGAATAAAATATAGTACCATTTATATATCAAACTTTTAACTTATATATTATTAGTTTTTTAATAATAAAATAATGTTTTAGTCAATATTTTGTATTTGAATACAATTGGTAAAAATAAAACTAATATTTTAGTATTAGAAAGTTATGACTTAAGTATATTATGATTATAAATTTTATTTTTTATATTCTATTCATATTATCTTGCATTATAAAATTATCATCGCCTACGATACTATTAAAATTATTGCAACTTAAAATAAATTAAACAAAAAAAAAGATAAAAAAATTTGAACTTAAAACAAAAAATATACAAATAAAATTAACTTTTTACTTGTGCTTTTAAAAAAAAACTTAAAATATACATATATTGAATTTAAATATAAATAAGGCATTAAATTTTAATAAAAAATCGAAAGCTTAGGTGGCGGCTTTGCTCATCTATCCCTAGGCCAGCCGTGTGCATCACGGCTAGTTTTTTATTGGGAGAAGAAAAATAGAACGACGCAACTACATAAAAATCTTTCCATCATATCTTACTTTTCTTTCTAAAAGAAATACAAGTCATCAGTCTAGTTTCTGTTTAGGATGCCTAAAGAACAGGAGTAAAAGGCTTACTTTTTTAGAAATTTAGCTTTAAAAAAAAAAAGAAAATGGGAAAATTTTGTTTTTCATAATTTGTTAATAATTTTTTTGAAAGTTTTTTGAGTTAGATCTCATTTAAAGTCTTGCATTCTAATAAATTCTAACTAAATATTATGTTTTAATAAATTATCTATAATATTTTTTATACTAAAATTATCCTCTAGTCTTCTATAACAGTTTCATCTACAAATTACATAGTCATTATTGCCGCCACCAGATCGCCACCACTCCCCATTAGCATCGTCATCAGATCGCCACCACCACTAGATTACCACCACTCCCCACTACCACCACTACTAGATTGCCACTACTGTCCATTATCGCCACCACTACCAGATTGCCAACACCACCACCGTCACTGCCACCACATCAGATTGCTACCACCACAACCACCGCCGTTGCCGCAATTACCACACCACCACTACCACTAGATCGCCACCACTCTTTACTGTCACCACGACCATATAGTCGGAGAATGATAAGAAATTGAGGAGTTTTAGTTTTAGATATGAAATCTTTTATTTGTTATGAAATGTCTCATTTTGGTTTTGGATCTATAATGAGACATTTGCTATGAAATGTCCCATTTGCCTTGAAATGCCTCATTTTGAAAATGAGACATTTGTTCCGGATGTGAAATGTTTCATTTGTTATGAAATGTTTCATTTGTATAAAATGCGTTATTTTGAAAATAAAACATTTGTTATGAATGTCTCATTTCATATATGAGACATTTTTCCATGATCAGGAAATGAGAAAAATTGTATTAAGAAAATAGATATTTGTTTTGAAAAAATAAGTTATTTGTTTTGAAATATAAGACATTTATTTTGAGAAAATGAAATATTGATTTTGAAAATTGACTCACATGACAAGAAAAATGAGATATTTGTAACCAAACATCCAACACAGTGAACATAGTGAACCATCCAACACAGTGAACAATTCTTCACTTTTCCCAACACAGTTAACGTAGTGAAAAAATGAGACATTTGTCTTTTCTCTCTCTTCTAAACATCCAACACAGCGAACCATCCCAAAAACCAATGGTGGCCCAGATCTAGTTTAGGTAGTAGTGAGGGGCGAGGGGCGACGGCGAAGGTGAGGAGGGCGATGTTTTAGCGAGGGGTGACGGCAAGGGGAAAGGGAGAAGATGGAGGTTGATGTGACGACAAGGGGTAAGGGCAGCAGATCTGGTGGTAATGGAGGTTGAAGACAACGTTGGCATTGAAGGTCAGATTTGGTAGATCTGGTTGAGGCCACAGTTAGAGTTTTCGGCCAACTATGGTTTTCAGCGGTGAGGGGTGACGACAGAGGTGAGGGGTGACAGTGGAAACGAGGGGCAACATTGCTGGTGAGGAACGACGGCGGTAACGAGGGGCAACAATGGCATCTTTAGTTTTGTGGAGAGAGAGAGAGAGAGAGAGAGAGAGATTGCTAGAGTGAGAGATAGAGGATGGCTAGGATATAGTGTTGGGAGGGATATATTTGTCTAAATTATTAATAAATTTAAAAAATAGAATTTTGTAGAATATTCAAAAAGTAGTTAAGACTAAAAACAACACAAATCCTCTAAATAGAATTTTGAATTAATTTTTTCTTTTGATTAAAATGTCTAATATATCTTTACTTTTTATTTTTAAATTGTAGCATTTGAAATAACGACATAATTTTTTAGGAATAAAGTTGACTTTTAAATAGAGGGTATTATAGTCATTTCATTCGGAGAAAGTATTTTAGATGTATATAGACTTTTTTTTTCTTGAAAAAAAAAGTGAAAAAAATTAGTAAACATTTTTAAAGATGCCAAACAATATAGCTTAAAAGATGATTCTTTATATAAAAAAAAAGTCTTAGAGATGCCAAACAACGGTTTATTTTCAACTAAAATCTTCCTCTACAACATTATAGTGATCTAATTTCTCATAGTGATCCTGTACTTCCACACAAGAACAAGAAAGAATGATGTTTAGCATTGTAAGAAACTAAATAACTCCATTGTGAATATTAGTTGATTATTTTGAGAGATAAAGTAGGGAAGAGGATTCAGTCCATTTGAAGCAAAAACTCCGACAATTCGCTACCATCTCATTATCACATAAATTTAGAAGCATGGAAGTACTGTTCAAAGGAAGGTCAAGTCCAAGGATTCTGGCATCCAATTACCTAAATGACGTCGCTTCCGACCAAACCTCACCATACGTTCACCATACGTTGCTACTGTTGTGTAGCTGCAGCCTTCGAAGCAGCTTCGCATTTTAATTGTTAGGATAAACAACAATCTGTGTGTATGGAAAAATAGAAACCATAAAGCAGAACAGGACAGGAAAATAAAATTGAGAAACTGAAATGAAATGAAATACTGAAAAACCTGTTACAGTAGAAAATCGATTGCGACTTGTGTTTGGCACAATGTTTTAAGACAAAAATGCCCTTACTATGGTGCTTGCTATGGTGCTTCAAGTTTGATAGTATATTCTTCCCAGGATACAATGATCGTGTAAAGACCTGGTGTGTTTTAATTAATTTTATTAATGTAACGAAATTAATAGAGATGATTTTTGATGATAAATATTGTATTTGGCATGTGTGGAAACTCCGAAAAATTAAGTTAAGATTAATTTCACGATGTCAAAAAAAAAGTTATAATGTAACGTGAATTTAATTAAGCTTGAAGTGAGGATAAATTGATAAGGGTTATATATACACAAGTAATTATATATATACATATATTTTATGTGGGACCTACCTAGTCTTTTAATTGAAGACAAAGTTGGCCAAAATAATAATAATAAAATAAAAAGCCAAAAAGAAGG
>JAULJZ010078152.1:0-34548 GCA_032270985.1 Heliamphora pulchella | reverse complement strand
AAAAATTATATATATATATATATATATATATATATATATATATATAATACTATAAGCTAACAAAAGCAAATAAAGTAATATTAAAGTTCCAACACAATCAAATAAGTCAAAAAGTCAAATCTTGTCAAATTAACTTAAAACGACTTAATTGCTTACACTTAATTAATCGATTTTTATAAAAATTATAATAATTCATTAGAAGACTAAACTAATCATAAACGTATTAATATAATATGTTTTATGAGGTTGAGATACTAAAAAGATACACAAAAATAAATTTTTAAGGCTTTTCTTTCCCAATAATGCACCAAAACCCCACTTAATAAAATAATGCAAAAAGTCACTTTTTAGTCTCCCAAACAGGCCTAGCCAAAATTCACTTGCCCCAAATCTGAAATGTTTTTCTTAAAAACCACCCCATGCCATGCAACCAATTAAAATTAAAGAAATTTAAATTTCTTACACAAAAAATGATTTTGTTCACCAACCCTTTTCTCTATAAATACAAGACCCAAACACGCATCTCCCCACTACTCAAATTCGACACTTAAAGAGAGAAAGGTCTAGAAATTTTGTGTGTTGGGTGGTCTTCAAGTGTTGGGAAGAAAAAGAAGAAGAAGAGAGGAAAAAGGAGGGATCCGAGAAGGAGCACGGAGGATACCTCAACCCAAGTCTTAGCCTTACATCCACCATCACCCACTCATTCTAAGGTAAGTAAACACTTCAAAACTCCCTGGTTAGAGTCACTACAAACTCCCTCAACCCATCTCGAAAATGAAACCAAAAACAAGAATCGAAACTAGGAAGAAAAAGGTTGCGTGGTATTGAGCCATGGGTTGTTTGTGATTCTTGTGACTTACAACATGTATGCATGTTGATGTTATTGAGTCTTGTGACTTCTAATGATTCTGGAATTATGATATTAAAGTACCTAACTCATGCATGCAAAAAGAATAGCCCAAATCTTGACACCCCATATGCTAGGAAGTTAGAATACATATGGCCTGAGATTTCTGACTTTTAAACTTTCTGCCCTGAACTTTGAAACATCATAACTGAGGATAGGAAAAATATCTAAGTGAGTTATTTATCTCCCGATTTAGATCATTAAGTTATCTTTCATACAAAACTTGTTTAAACTGATTTGAGTAAGTAGAACTCGAGATACAACATTTTTACCAAAGTCTGTCAGTTTGAAACCAACAAGTATTGCAAACCTCAAAACCCTATTTTAAATCATGATAACATATATATCTAGATACCCACCAACAATGAGCCTAACATATTGGGATTTGATAGGTTAAAATGCTTCTGAAAGTCACTGTTGTGGTTTAGCAATTCACAAAGCCTTATGTCATACCTTTTTCTGCAACTAAAAGCTTCTGTGTTTAGTGACCAAATCCAAAGGTGGTTGTAGTGACCTGATACGTTTTTAATTAATTGATTAATTATTTTAACAATTAAAATTTTTAGGGACAATTTGTGATTTATTTTTGTGGAGTTCGAAAATTTAATAATATAAATTAGAATTAATTAAAATCAAAATTGAGGATAAATTATATAAAGATGTATAAATAAATTAATTAGATAGGTTTTGGGAGACTAAAAAAAAAAGGAGATAGTTTTTCATCTCAGCCGAAGCTGAGAAGCTTCGGGAGAAAGGGAGAAATAGAGAAAAAGGGATGTTTTTTTTTAATCTCATCCGAAGTCGAGAGATTCTCCTAGAAGTTTCATTGACAGAGAATAAACCAAGAGAAGCGAGGGCGCGCGACGCGCGACCAGTCAACGTTGGGCCACACCACCGGCACCGACACCGGCGCCGTCACCACCACCGACCGTTCTTCTAGTCTCCCTCTGTTTTTCCCTTTCCCCTCCGTTTTCTGCATCCTCCATGGATGAGACCGAGAGCTTGGCTCATGATCTCTCTTGATATAAATCGAATGATTTCTTCGTCAATGGGAGCCTCGCAATCAATCCGCAAAAGCAAAGTAATAAAAGGAAGGATTTCCAATCTCCCAACCCACCCGGCGTCCCTCATCTCTTCTCCTCTCTATTTTTCCACCATGGGTATGAAGCTTTAGCTTAGAGCCAAATTTCTCATCAGAAATTGGATGCCCTAAACACCAAATTGGGTGATGCAAGTCTGGATTTGAGTTTCTGTAGCAGAGACATTACGTTGACAACATCAAAGAGCCGCAGTAATTTCCTTCCCTGTTCTACGTTTCGTTCATCCTATCCCCTCTTTATACTGATTTTCTTTTATTGATTTGGGAGGCCACCGAAGAAAAATCAAGATGTGATTAACAACTTGGAAGCCTTGTGAAGTCACAACCCAAACTAGCCGAAGGTCCTTGGAACAAAAACTCGAGGATAGCCGGAATCTAGGGCTTTTAATTTGGGGCAAAATCTGAAATTTGATATTCTAACAGGTAGATTCAGACTAACCTTAGTGTTGTGCTATGATTTGGGTTGAATTTAAGTGAGATCCAAATGAACCGTAAGGGTTTAAGTGATTAAATAAAATCTTAATAAGATTTTGGGGTTTGTTGACTTTAGATCTATGTAAACTGATTGCTAAGGTAACATTTAGTGTTTTTTTTTTACGATAAAATTAAACATTGTAACTTAATTATTGTGGATGAGAGGGCCAATTCAAAGAATTATAAAAGGTTAGATTGGCTTAGATACTGTGTTGGCAGTGTTACTTAACTTGTTGAACATTAATCTGTGAGAACTAGAAGTTGAAAACTTAGATTGAATTAGGAACTAATGGGGTGAATCATGGAATTGGTTTGATTCAAGAATTAATTGGATGTTAGTGTGGAGACTAACTTATTGTTTAATGGTGGACTTGGAATTCAGAGATGAGTGATGTGAATTGAGAAATTTGAAGATTTCAAGGATTAAAAGCTAATTGTTAATTTGAATTTAAATTATGAAGATTTTGTTACCTAATTAAATTTAGGATTTATTGATTTGAGCAAATGATGATGAGTATAAGGAGAGATTGAAACCCCAAGCATATTATTTGAACATTGTTATTTGTTGATTAATGATTAGAAGATTAAATATTATTGTGAAACATAGGCGTTGACACTTGACGTCATATAAATTTATGGCTTTAAAGTTAGAGTCCTTGGTTTAATTGTAATGTATGATCAATTTTTAGAAAATTCTAATGAATCCATGATTTTGTGTCCTATCCTTGTAGAAGTGGTGGAAAAATGGAGAAATGGTTGAATTTAGAACATAGTTTAAAGATTTGATCAAGTATAGGTATTGAACCTTATTAGTGAACGGAAACCTGGTGGATATGGAACTCGTTAAAGTAATATTTGATTGTGGATTGTTTAATTATTAGAGTGGGAATTATTCTGGAAGATTGATTAAGGAATTTGAGTCAACTGAACTTATAGATGTGTTGTATGACCTGTGTTGTATGACCTGAAAATATAATCATGTGGGGTATAATATATGGATTTAGTGAAAGTTAGGTAAATAATAAACAGTTTGATCTTTAATTCTTGAGGAGTTTCGGATCTAGAACAAACCCAAGGGCTATGGATTCTATGATAAACTCAATTTGGGAAAAACATAAAGGTAATATTGGGAAAATGTAACATTATGCTGTGTTGAACTTGTGAAGTTGAGTTTTAATAAGGGAAAGAAATTATGAACATATGTTTGGAAACTGTGATGTAATGAATCTTGATTTTTTGTTGAATTATTAAGACTTGTTATTTTAACTGAGCAACATAAGATGAAATACAATGGAATTAATATCTATAGTCGAGAACTCATAATTGATTAGCTTGCATTAAATGAACAAATTTCTGTAAACTTCGAATATTTCAATTCATTCATAACTCATATAATGAAACTTATTATATTTGATTTAAGAGTTGAACTTGTGATCACTTTATGACTTTAAAGATATAAAATGAATACATATTCTTTGTGTTTATAATTGGTATGGAAGTTTATGGTTTTAAAATTGAAGAAAGAGGAAAATCAATGCTAAAATAGTCTGAGTTAACAGAAATGGATGCCAATGCACATTAAGAGGAAATCATGGAAATTTGCTTGAAACTATAATGTTGAATTGAGAGTTAAACTATGTAATGGTTAAAGAATGTGTTGATAACACGTGATTATAATGAAAACTTGATTGATATCAAAAGCAGTGTGCTTACGAAATGATTGGCTTATTGATGATGAAATGAATCTTGTGGTGTAATAACGATTGGGGAGATAGACTCCCGGTTGATTAATGAATATTGATATAATTAATCAAATATTGAACCGAGGATGATTGATGTAGATATAATTAAGTTGCGCTTGACTAGCTCTGCAGTGAAAGACAAAAAAATTACGCAAGCTGGGTACCGTGTTCCCTTGGGTTAGCCCCCCGTAAAACGGACGTGATTGTATCGTGGTGAGTTATAGAGCTATCTATTACCCAATGGCTTCGCGTAGCCTACTAGGAAAATAGGGAGGGATTTCTATAAGCTGCACCCGACGTTGGTTTCAGATAATTGTAGTGGTGAGTTATAGAGCTATTTATTACCCAATGGCTTCGTGTAGCCTATTAGGGGAATATGGAGGGGTTTCTATAAGATGCACCCTACATCGGTTCAGTATTGGATTAATGGAATAAAACACAAATGTGGATAAAGAAATGATGTATTGAAAAGAACGCTAATGGTTTGATAATGAATATGGGGGAAAAATAGTATTTGGTAATTGATCATAGAGAAAATGGAAAGGAAAAACAAGAACTTACGAAAGATAAAGAGAAAATTTATTTAATGGAAAAGAAATGAAAGGAAAGAGAAAATGAGAGATATAAGGGTTTAGTAATCAAGTAAGAAGAGTAGTAACTTTAATGATAATGCTAGATGGGAATGAATACAAGACGAATTAAAACGAAGAATTGGATAATTCAAGAAACCATGAAATGAAAAAGAGAATGAATGACTGTTGTTGCATAACATTCTGCTCATCCACACCTCACAAATCACGCATTGTACTTTTATTAGTCTTTATCTTACGTGTTACGGCTCATGTTTGTTGAATCCCCTCTTTTACAGGTTTAGATGATCATGAAAGTAGAATAATAAAAGTTGGGATCTTGAAAAATGTTTTGGAAGAAAGGAGTAAACTTTTATTTTGGATGTAAAGATGCAAATCATATATATATGTTTAAATTTCATTTACTTGTTTAATGAAATTATGAGACTGCCTTGGATGAATGTAATCAGTATGCAAACCTAGTGAGGCCTATATATAATTTAAGTCGCATGGAGATGAATATAGTAGTAATGAAGTGGAGGATGTGAATTATTATGTAGCTTAAGCTTGTATGATTTAATTTCCTTTGGGACTTGGCATAATTGTTATGAAATTAGAAATGAATGGTTGTAATAGTTGTGATTGTGTTTGAGAGTTGGAATCCAAGTGGTGCCTGAGTATAGATTGTTATTTGAATTCAACAGGTTTACAAGAAATTTGGGATAGTCCAAAAACCAGAGGAAACTCTACCGAAATTTCTAAGTTTTAGACTTAAAATATTTTTGAAGTTTTGGAAAGGAATTTCCATAAATTGGGTTTTGATTTTATAAAAATGAGTTTTCTCGATTATTCTATAAAAGTTGAGTTATCGAATGAGATTCACGTGCCTCGGGGTCAAGGGTGTGACAGTGGTTTTCATGAAAAGTGTAGCTAATAAATCAATCAAATTAATGTACTAAAATCATATTAAAACTTCCTCGAATGATCCCCTAAACCATTTTTGAAGCCTCTATTGAATACTGTTTATGCTTTGCGTTTAAGCACCGATTGACACATTTTATTAAATGACTTATTTTTCTAACATTTTCCAAATAACTACCCTGAGAACTATTCGTGATACTTATAGGGAACATATTGAAATACAACATACCCAAATATGAGCTCAGTAGGACCTGTTTTGATGCCCCAAACCCGAGACCAGCTGAGGCCCCTTTTTCTGTAATATTTAGTAAAATGCTGAACCGTTTTCACTTATTTGATTTATTTTCCCCAATTTCCGTAGGATTTGACCTTACCGTTAAACACGAAAGTTGTAGAGAATATTTTTATATAGGTTGTGACAAAAAATGAGAACTGAACTCAATTTCTAAATAACCCAAATCGCTGGGGTTGTTTGCAAATAAGTAATTAAAAGTTGAATTGTGAGTTGTTAAGTGTATAAGAAGGCATATTTTGGTTGTGTTACTTGTTTTAAATGTTTTATTTGAACTAAATGGGAAAAATACAGAATTTATATGAATATATGATGAAGCATGACCATTGCCATAAAATTGAATCTTATTTGAAGATTGTACTGTTATGCTCCAACTTGTGGTACTTCACGCTATGATAAATTGTACCTTACCATACCAAGCAATAAGTAGTTTTACTTTAAAATTCATATCGTACCATCACAAGCATTATCATTGTTGCATTCATTGTATCGTTGTGGGTTTGGATGCATTGGAGTTTTCGTCTTCTTGGTTTTAAGTATAGGGCATTCCTAGTTGTTGGTTTATACGTGGTTTTGGGCTTTGTTCCCAGTTTACACCCTGGGTGCGTCCTCAATGTAGGAAACTATTTATGATGGATACTTGTTTTGACACCATGGGTTCATCGCTAGCAGTCTATCTTTCGTAACTTAGACTTTGGGTTGACACCAGCGAAAGCATCACGGATTTTGAGGTGGGTTTGTTGGATAAGTACATGATGATTGATTTTGGTTGGCCGGAGGTGATGACCTGCCCCCACACTGTTACCAATGACTAAAGCAGCTGTGGCATGAAGCCCAATAACGCATTTACTATTCGCAATGAGGCGCGATGATGGCGTTGATAATCAATTACCCATAAAATCTACTCTTGTAACTCCCTGCCTGGAATTCATAGTTTGTCTCTGGGTGTATTTTTGGATTGGGCATTTTGCATCACATTACACTATTACTCTTGCATATTACCTGTTCATTATGCTGTATGGTTTAACTCTTGCCTGTGTTTTAATTTATACTGCTTAAGGCTTTGGACAAATATGTGTTGTGGTGAATTTGTGTTGTGAAATCTGGTGAGGAAGCTTGGATTGCTTTACTTCTGAGCTTTTGCTAACGGCGTTTACGCCACAAGTGACGGGCAAGATTTTCCTGAAGAAGAGTGTTTCATTGAACCCGAGTATTTTGAAGAGGAAGGGTACGAAGAACCCCAAGAATTTGGCACAGCTCCCGGGGAGCAGTAGATTGTTTTTTATTTCTTTTTGTTTATCTAAGTACTTGCTAGATGGCTACAATAACTATTTTAAATTCTGATGATTTTTCGAGCTTCAAGCTTTATTATGCAATTAAGTACTTTATTATCTATAAATGAATGGTTAGAATATCCTTTATGTATACCTATCTATGTCCCGATATACCCGAAAGTCAGGGCGCCATAGATGGTCAACCGAGGACAGACAAAAACATGTGTGGGGTTCAATAAGGATGGTCGGGTCAAATTTAGAAGTCTCAGGAGAAGCGGTATAGGGCGGTGAGTGGTCAAGCATTTTGCTAAGGATTTCAAATAGTATATTCGACTACATGGGGTATAGTCGGGCTAAAGTAGTTAAGGGAAGGCGAATAAGTCCTTCTCCGAGGTTTAATGTGAAAAGTCTCAGATGATTCGAAAGATAGATTGGATTAGGGTAAGTGGTCATGGCTAAGGCAATCACCGTTGACCCAGATCAAGAGGTTATTTGAGGCTTAAATATGAGATCTATAACGTTTGAACAATACAAAATGATATTCCCGGGACCAATCTGCCACCATCAGATTCTGACAAAAGAGATGTTTAAGCGGTGGGTAGCCAAACTAGATATTTGCCTTGAAGTTACGTCAACCTAATGCACTTCAATTCAAGTATCCAAGCCTACTCCCTAGGTTGGGATTTTAAGAATTCACAAAATTACTTCAGCTGGGTGTAGTATCGAAATCGAGGTAAGATGTATGGTGGCAAAGGATCTTATCAATGTTGAATGTTGAAGGAATGATTTTGAGTGCCACGATCAAAAGTTAGTTCAAGGATGATGACTTTATTTAGAGGAGAATGAAATGTAGTTACGAGTTGTCATTTAGGCATGGCATCACAATGAAGCTTCAAAGATAAAGGTATTTTCTAGGTTTAAATTTCTGATAGGGTTATCAACGAGACTTGGGTGCAGAAGGGTTACTGATGAATGACACTAGATGATATTGCAGAGGACTGGTGATATTAGAAAGGAGGGCGCGCAAAGAGCTTCAACTGGGTACGAGAGTGGACACAAAGGCTTGAGAAAGGAACTCATAAGGATGAAGTTGCGAGGTTCTAACGGTGGCTTTCGTAAAAATTAGGCTAGTCTGGATGCTCCATCATCTAAGGGTTCGTTGATTTATCGGCGGTTCGATTGTCTTATCATCTATCCTAGGAGAGTGTTGAGATTTAGGGGTAGTTCGATTCTTGACTCTCTTTATGTTTTGGGGATCTTGTGGAGTTAAGCTTGAGATTATAAGATAACTTGTAGAGAATTTTAACAACAAGCACTTGCATTTCTTTCCAACACATAACCGGTATAAGGTTTTCAAGAAGTTCACAGAACACGCATACAACATCCAAACGAAAGACAGGTATAACACCTAACATGCTAATGCTTAGATAAACAGATGTGGATAGAAGTAGCAGATAACTAAGTTATGCTCCCACGTCGCCTCAGAGATATCATAGCAATGCCACTACACTTCCACGTGCCAAAAGTCCTCTGGCCCCATGTGAGCCCTGTTGATTATGGCTACTGGTACCTCCAGGTACATTTCTGGATTGTTAAAGTTGATTGTCGGGTCACGCGGGTTGATGATTCCTCTCTTATCTCTTGGTCTCTGTGTCTGCATCCACCACGCATCCATCCTGTCTCCCAATAGATCTTTGAATCCCGGCGGTATCTTTAGACAATAGATGGTCTCGTCACACCTCTCTAACACTCTCAGTGGACCCATGTACCTCGAGAAATACTTAGGCTTTTTTCATTTCTATGTCATTTCAAGGAAGACTCTTGCATACACCCGTCCTCTAGCACGATAGTCCTTGCGGTAGTCTTGGCGACTCCAGTAGATTGCTACGCCTATTGCTTCATCATCATCCGTTTATGGTGGTGGTGCCTCTAGTGGATCATAAAAGAAAGCAATAACCCTTTCTTCACTTTCATTGTCCTCATCGGCCTTATAGTCAGCTCTACTATTTGCCTCGTCTAGCTCTTCATGTACTCGTACTTCCTCAGCCTCAACTTTTTCATTAACTGGCCACTCATCTGGGAACATCCACGCCAACAAAAATACATCTATCAGGTCTTGTTCTTCAACGGGTTCTTCCTCTGGATTTAAGTCTTCTAGTTCAGGCGCTACCTATGGTTCTCTAACCGGCTCTGCGTCGGATGCCATCCTAAGATAATTGACGATCAGGAAGAGAAACTTAAGGTATGGATTTTATGTTTTTAGAATTAAAATAGATAAATTAATAATATAGACACTCTATAGAGCTTCTACGCTACAGAACTCGTAGTCTCTCATAACCTAAGGCCTGAAGGTTCACTAAACCTAGGCTCTAATACCAATTGTGATGCCCCGCCTCCGGGCACGTCAGGACATACATAAATATAAATAAATGGAATACTCTAACTATATATTCATATTTACATATCATAAATATTACGTCATTAGAAGTTCCAAACAGTTCAAAAGTACATACGTTTGCAATTACACAAATGATTTTCAAAAATTACAATAGGTGCCGGGAAACTGAACAAAAAGAACAAAAAGAGAGCACTTGAATCTTCAACAAGTATCATCGGGGTCCACTTTCTCTTAGAACATACCTTAGTATTTGTAACTTTCTTCTTTCTCGAGAATTTCTTTTTCAAAGAATTCTTCTGCCTTACCTGTGGCATAAATGCCATAAGCCTAAGTCCAATAGAAAACACTCTAAACCTTTTAATCAATTTCACGGCACAAAATATTCCACAACGCATATCATTTAACACTTAGTACATTTCTAAGTTAACGAGACAGTCAAATTTGATAATTATAGCATAACAAACATATATTTGAACAAATATGTAACTATGTTATGTCATGGATGCAGTGCAATTGCCCAACCCAACAAACACCTAGAATCATAACATGAATTCCACGTCGAGAATTACTAGAGTAGACTTTATGGATAATTGATCACTAAACCTATCTTCGGCCTCACTACGAATAGTAAATCCATCGCCAGGGTTCATGCGACAGCTATTTTACTACAAAATGGCAATGGCATGGGGATGAGCCATTAACATCCTTATCCTCCAACAAGCAAAATAATAATCATGCACAAATCCATAATCTCACCTTAAGAACCAGGGTGCTCGCTTGATGTCAACCCAAAGTCTAAGTTACCAAAGATAGAATACTAGCAACGAACCTATGGTGCCCAACCAGGTCCATGAAAAACAATCTCCTAAAACATTTATAAAATCGTCAACCAGGGACGCCTTAAACTTAAAACCAAAAAATAGATCAACTTCAACATATCCCAACCCACAACGATTTATACAGAATGGACTCCAATATTCCAAGATGCAAATGTGATAATGCCCATGATGTACAATATGCATCTCAAGTACAACTATCAATAGCATGACTTTAAACCAAGCATAGCACAAGGAACAACTCGTTAAAGCACTAAGTATAAGTATATGAAGCACAAGTTACTACTCTCAAGAGGTGGTTCAAGATTGATAGCATGTGTTCTAATCATCTTGTATTCATTCTAAAACATTAATCTTTTATTTCAAATCAATTAAGACATAAACTTCAAGTCTCACAACACGGGGTACTCGACCACACACTTAACAATTTTAAAGGCCAACTTTCAAGTGTAAATTTAAAAAGGATAGCAGGGTTTTAGGATATCTAGACTTGGAATTAAGTTATGGTTTTTAGATATAATTTAAATAAAAATATTTTCTACAACTTTTATGTTTAACACTAAGGTCAAATCTTAAGGCAAGCAGGTGAATAATTTCATTTAAGTGAAATTAATTTAGCATTTTACAAAGAAAAGTACAATAAAAGTGCCTCAGTTGGTCTCGGTTTTGGGCATCTAATCAAGTCCTATAGGTCTGATGTTTGGATATATTCTAGTTTAATATGTTCCTACAAGTCTCATGAATAGTGCAAGGGTAGCTCTTTGAAATAAATTAGAGATATAAGCCATTTTGTAAAATAGGTTCAGTTAGTTATAAAACACACAACAGAATCTGTCTATAGTAGAGAGTTTAAAAATAGTTTGAGGGATCTCCCGGGGGTGTCTAGGTCTGATTTCTGGATAGTAATTAGCTCAATATGTTACCTACATTTTTTATGAAAATCAATTTTGGAGTAGATCACTAAAAATATTGGTTTTTGATTATACAAAAATATGTGACAGAAGGCTCTGTTAGTTACCGATCCACAACAGTGACTTTAAGATGTGTTTTGACCTATCAAATCTCAATATGTTGGGCTCATTTTTTATGGATAGCAAGATATAAATGTTATCTACAACTTTCATGGTTGACCTAAGCTCAGATCTCGTTCTAAACTAGGATTTTTAAGTCTGTAATACTGACTGGCCAAAAACTAACACACTTTGGTAAAAATGTTATATCTTGGGTTCTACTAATTAAATCAGTTCAAACCAATTTTGTATGAAAGATAACATCAAATCCTAGGTATGGATATAAAGAACACACTTAGAACATTTTTCTACATTTAGTTATGATATTTCAAAATTCAGGACAGAAAATTAAAAATGCTCAAAATTCAGGCCTTTAAGAGTTCTAGCCTCCTTGTTCATGGAATGTCATCATATGGTCCTTACTCTTTGCATGCATATGTTTTAGGCTCAAATATAATTGTTCCAAAACTTATAGAAGTTACACATTTCATGAATACAAACATGTAAACACCTTTCTTAGCATAAAAATCATAAATAGTCCCAATTTTCTCACTACAATGCCTTTTTAATCCATTTTTCGGTTCTTGATCTTAAATGTGTTTGAAGAGATGAGTTGAGGGAGATCTTTGTGTGAGATTAACAGAGAGTTTTAGAGGTTTACTTTGTTTGTTGCCCTAAAGGTTGAAGAATGATGGGACTTGGCTTTAAAGTATTTCTCCTTGGTCCACCTTGCTCCTTCTTCCTTCTTTTTCTCTCCTTTTCTCCTAAACATGCATAAACTCTCAAGAACACTCAAGAACACTCACAACCCTCTCTCTCACCTCTCTTGGCCAAAACATAGAGAAGGAATGGGGTGGTGTTTGGCTTGTATTTATAGGAAAGAAGGGTAATGGATTTAGTAATTAAGTTGTAAGGAAATATCTAAATTTTTAATTCCTGATTGGTAGCATGGGGTGGCCATGGTCTTTTCAAGAAAATATTTTCAAAATATGGCAGCAAGGGTTTCGACTAGGGGCAGGTTTGGGGAATATAAATCTAATTTTGCATTAATTTGTGGTTTAAACTAGGTGTTGGTACCATTTTGCGCAAGAAAATATTTTTTAAATTAATTTGGTGTATCTTTTTGGTGCCCTTACTTACTAAAACTTATTATTTTAGTAAATTTATGATTAATTTAGTATTCTTATGAATTATTATCATTTTTATAGCAATTGATTAAATAGGTGTAGGCTTTTAAGTCAAATTATGTGAGACCATGACCTATTTTCTTTTTCGGCATTTTTCGACGCGAGATAGCATTTTTACTTTTGCATGTTTAAATGCTTTTTGATGCATAATCGGGATTAAATATGCATGCGGGACAAGTTCCCAGGGCCGTGGGGTGTTGCGGCGTGAATTTTGAAAATTTTCAAAAAAAGATATTTTAGAGACCTATAAATATCTGGAGTTAGATATTTTCGAAAGATATTTTCAAAATCTCTCCAGTAAGTTTCTTTTTTTTTTCTCTCTGTCTTTTCTCTAAGTTCTTGGGGGACCAGGGATCAGTTTTTGACGATCAGACAGCGGATTCCTACTATTGGCTTGGTCGGCTACGCGTTCATCCGGATGGAATTCCATTCCAGCGAGGCTCGATTTTGCACGTGGTTTGAGGCATCAAGTTTTTAACTCACCGAGATAGGATTCTAGACCCAGCTACTGTATAAAGGTGCTATGTGTAATCGTGTGTGTTTTTAACAGTTAGATTGCTGTAGATCTAATTTTATGTCAAGTTGGGTTTTAGGCTAAAAAATCGTGTTTCGGCGATTTCGGTGGATGGAATCAGGTATCGAGTCTTTCTGTCGTGGTTTTGAGGTTAGACTTGGACGTGTGTATGTCCAAGGGTGTTGGATGGGAGTTTGGAGGCTTCAATTCGAGGCTTCAAGGTTGAAATCGTAGCTTAAAAATGGTTTCTAGGCTTGGTCAGTCGACGGGACTCATAGGTTCAGTCGACTGGATCATTGTTACCTTAAGCCCTGGTGAGCCAGAAAAATCTCTCAAGCCCTAGTGCGCCAGGCAAACCCAGTATGTCCTAATAAAAGACTAGGAACCTTTAGCCCTAGAAGACTAGGCACCCTAAGCCCTAATGTGCCAGGCAAATCTTTCAAGCCCTAGAAAACTAGACACCCTAAGCCCTGGTGCACCAGGCAAACCTTGCACGTCCTAGTAGAAGACTGGGAATCTCTCAAGCCCTAGAAGACTAAGCACCCTAAGCCCTAGTGAGCTAGGCAAATCTCTCAAGCCCTGGTGCACCAGACAAACCATGCACGTCCTAGTAAAAGACTAGAAACCTTAAACCCTAGAAGACTAGGCACCCTAAGCCCTAGTGAGCTAGGCAAATCTTTTAAGCCCTACAGATTAGGCACCTTAAGCCCTGGTTCACCAGGCAAACCCAACACGTCCTAGTAGAAGACTAGGAACCCTAAGCCCTGGTGCACCAGGCAAATCTCCCTAACCCTAAGTTCGTATGTGAGTGACGATCCATTGATTTTTGCACGTCCTAGTAGAATACTAGGAACCTTATGCCCTGGTGTACAAGGCAAATCTCCTTAACCCTAGGTTCGTGTGTGAGTGACGATCCTTTATTTTTTGCACGTCCTTGTAGAAGACTAGGAACCTAAGCCATAGTGCGCCAGGCCAACCTCGCACGTCCTAGTAGAAGACTAGGAACCCCAAGTTCTGGTGCGCCCGAAAAATCTCTATCATTTTGTGTTAATCATTTTTTTCAAAAAAAATAAAATAAATCAAAAAAAAAATCTTTGTTTTTTGCCCCTTCTACCCTAATTTTTCTTGATTTTTCTAAAAATCTTGAAAAAATTTTCTTAATTTTCTAGGATTTTATAAAAAAAATTTAGGATTTTTCGAAAAACTTTCAAGATTTTTCAAAACATTCCCTTAATTTTCTAAGAATTTTTGAAAATTTTTCAAAATTTTTTCTAATTTTCTAGGATTTTCCAAAAATTTCCTAGATATTTTAAAAAATTTTCCTATTTTTCTAAGATCTTCTAAATTTTTCCTTAATTTTCTAGAATTTTTTCCTAAATTTTCTAGGACTTTTGAAAAATTTCTTTAATTGTCTTTCTCTTAATGCTCTAAGATTTTTGAAAAATGCCCCATAAGGTTTTTTTTTATTTTTAAAAAATTTGCTCTAGATTTTAGGATTTTCAACAAAAATTTCTTCTAAATTTCTAGAATTTTTAAAAAGTTTCTCCCCTTAGACTTTTATGTCTAGCCCCAAAAACCAAAACAAGAAAATTCCCCCTTAGTTTTTTATGCTCATCCCTAAAAATAAAATGAAAAACCAACCCCTTAATTCTTATGTTTTTCTAAAAATAAACAAAATTCTAGCCCTTTATTTTTATGATTTTTTCTAAAATAACTGCATCTTTTATTGTTTGTTCAAAACCTAGTGTCCCTACTGTTTTAATCTCGATTGCATGGGTACCTAAGCTAAGATTTTCAGTACGAATCTCACAGCAATCATTATTCATCATCATTTATCATCATCATATCAAATCACATCATCACATCATATGGGGGATCCTAAGCAGGTGTCTACGTTTGGTATATCATGCTTTGGCATTAAAACAATAAGGATAGGGAACTTACCGATGGGCACTGGCAAGAAATATGCAGTTACGGCTCCCGAAGAAGTACGTTGGCAACAGTGGAGTCCGTGGGTGGCTCATAGCGCCGCATCCCACTCGGAAGCAGACAGTGAGGTACCGAGGCATTGGTGTGCGGGTCGAAGGGCGTTGGATGGCCCTCTCTAGCATCAGGGTCCAAGAAGTTGTCCATCGCAGCCTCAGCAGCAGCATCTACAACTGCCTCTGCCTCGGCAGCTGCTCGTGCCTCCTCCTCAGCTACACAACGGGAGGCACGCTCCGCCTCAAACACGAGGGCATCCATTGCACCCAGCGCAGTAAAAGGCTGAGTGGTGGTAACCCCGCCAGTAGGAATGTAGGTGGACGTGCCTCCGAGAGTCCCCATGAAGGAGTTCTCGCTCGCCGAGGAGCCACGAATAGCTCCCGCGATATCCTCGAGGTTGCTGTGGCCTGCCATGTCAGAAAGAACAAAGGAAAAGGCTAAAAGTAAGGGAAAAGCACAAAAGTTGAGAGAAAGCTAAGATAGAGTAAAGGGTTAGAGAGAGAGTGAGTCTTGAGCGAATGAACCAGATCTGCGCGCCTCGAGGGCCTTATGCGCGTTTCGAGGTGGCGGTCGCCACCTTCAAATATGGCGGTCATTAGATTATTGAACAATCACATGGCGACCGCCATGTTGTAAGAGTTTCAAGTGGGTAGCCGCCATGTCAGAGGGGATTGGGCTTGGCGACCGCCATGTTCTCAACCATCACGTCAGGTCAGTTGTCCATCATGGAGTTTTGAGGTTTTTGAGGGGTCTGTTTGGGGTTTTTAATGCATGTTTTGTTTATCTTCTTATTATTTACGTGTATTTATTTTATTTCCTTTGTGTATGATGTGCTTACTTCTTTTTGTGTGCATCTTATTAGCAAAAAAAAAATGATTCTCAAAAATAATTTTCTAAAACCTTTCTCTTATTTTTTTTCCTTTTAGTATGTTATGCCTATTTTAGGTGATTATTTCCTTTTCGCGTGAATTTACAAAAGAACTTTTGTTAGCAAAAATGATTTCCAATATATATATATATATATATATATATATATATATATATATATATATAATCTCCCTTAAAAAATAACTTTCCTTATTTTTTGTGCTTTTCAAAAATAATTTCACAATTTTGTTTTATTCGTGGTTTCTCCTCCCGATAAACTTAATTTTAAGTCGTGACTTGGCTTTTAATTATTTTTATCTCGTACCTCGTTCTGAATTTTTTAGGTCTTGACTCGACCTATTCGAGTTTTCTCCCGGTAAAATTAATTTTAAGCTGTGACTTGGTTTTTAATTATTTGTATCCTGTGCTTCGTCCTGAATTTTTAAGTCTTGACTCGACCTATTAATTCGTGGTTCTCTTTGATGAGGATGACTTTAAAGTCTTGACTCGACTTTTTAATTATCCTTATCTTGTTATCGTTCTGGATTGTTAGGTCTTAACTTGATCGATCAATTCGTTGTTACCTTCCCAGTTAAGGTAATTTCTAGAATCTTGACTCGATCCTCTTGATTATCTTGGCCCCAACCGAGTTCTTAGATCTTGACTCGATCTTTAACTTTCCTATTTGCACTCCCTATAGATCTTGACTCAATCTCTAGGATTTTGTTTAATCACATCTATGTTCATATCAGTGTTTACACCATGTTAGCATCTATTTATGTTAGCATCACATTTAGCATCTTGCATCCCTGCATTTTAGCCTCAGGAACTATGTTTTGGTCTGAACCCTAGCAAAGCGGTACGTAGGTAGCTCGATAGAAATTCGAGTACGACCAACATCATATGCGTGCTTGTGTGTTTGTGGCCTAATATTGATAGCTCGGTCAAATGGTCGTTGTCTCTGGATCTTTGATATAACCCGCATCACACGTTGCTATGCAAGTTATATCAAAAAGGGGCAACTGTAGACACCCCAATTTGACCCCGCTCAATCTTAGGCGAATCTGATGATGAAAACAGCTAAAATGGTGCCTCAATTCTATCCTTGGGAAGTGATCCAAGGTCGGTATTTGAACCCCAATCATCAATACCTTCAAAACCAATGAAATTATGTCGAACCACCAATAACTTGTTATGCAAGTCATTCCCAATATGGCGACCGCCATGTTCATTGTGGCGACCGTCAATAGAATCTCTTGGAAACCCTAGCCAAAAGTAGCGACCGCCACCTCTAACATGGCGACCGCCAACTCACATTGTGGCGACTGCCAATAGAACCTTGTGGAACCTTTTTTAGACATGGCGACCGTCACCTCCAACCTGGCGACCACCAACTTTAAATGGCCTGACATGTCTCAAAACGTGGCAACATCTCATTGGTTGAAGATTTCTATAAATACCATACCCCAGCATACATTTTCAAGACAGAATTTTAGAGAGAGATTTAGTGAGAGAAGCTCTGTCGAGTTGCCGAGTAATTTCGAACCCCGACGCTAAAGCCCTACCGAAATACCAAAATCTAAACCTCTGATACCTACATTAAAACCCTAGCTTAGATCACCATCCGATGATTGGACTATTAAAGCACATTCCCCGACGTGATGATACCTTAGCAATCCAGGTACCTTGTTTGGATCCCCGATCCTTCTAACTCCATTCCCACTCTTTTGGAGTAATCGAGTTAAATTCAAAATTCAATTCGTGTATTTCCTTGGTTTATATAGTTAAACTTGCTTATTATTTAATTTGCTCCATGTGATTTTGTCTCTTTAATTAATTTCTTAGCTTACACATTCACACTTAGCGCATTATCATTTTTTATTCATCAATTAGTGCTAATATTTTTGGCAATTACAACTTATTATTGTTATTAATTGTTATAATCAAGGCACTTACATTATATGAATATAATTGTTAATATTACATTGATACCTTCTAATTAAAATGTTATGTTTATTTCATTTTATTTCATTCTTTTATAATTAT
Organism: Heliamphora pulchella; assembly: GCA_032270985.1. Taxonomy (NCBI): domain Eukaryota; kingdom Viridiplantae; phylum Streptophyta; class Magnoliopsida; order Ericales; family Sarraceniaceae; genus Heliamphora; species Heliamphora pulchella. The sequence goes on along the minus strand of JAULJZ010078152.1, from coordinate 16,429 downwards.
TTTAAAGTTCGTTTATTAGTTTCTTATTTCATTTCTTTAATGTCCATTTATTTTTAGCATTAGTTTAGTGTTCTTTTTCTAGTATTTCTATTTCTATTTCTTTTTTTTTCTTTCTTTTTTTTTCCTTGTAACATAGCTTTATTTTCTTTTTCTTCCAATGATGCTTTAATTCCCTTTATTTTAATGTCTCATTTTCTTTTCTTTAATGCTAATGCTCCATTTTATTTTCTTCTTTAGCTTAATATTCTTTTTCTAACTTTTATTTTTTATTTCTTTTTTCTTTTCTTTTATATTAGTATAATTTCCTTCTCTAGCATGTTCTTTTCGTTACTAGCTTTAAATTTCTTTATAATAACTTATTTTCTTCTTTTTTTTCTCCTCTTAGTGTTAATTTTATTTTCTATTTATTAGTATTTTTTTCTTCAATGTTAGTACTTATTTATCTCATAAAGCTCTATCTTCTTTTTCTTTTTCTATAGTTTTATTCTCATTACATGGCACTTTTCTTTTATTTTGTTAAACCCAAAAATCATAAAAAGTTTTTTAAGCTAATTTTCACCTTTAAGTGTAATTTTTCTTCTATTTTCTTTTCCTTTTATTTTTATTTTTCTTTTGTTTTGTTTAAAAACATAAAATGTGGATAGTTAGATTTTCTTTTATTAACTTCATAGCATTTTCTAACCTTTTTACTTTAACATAAATTTTTCTTTGCAAACTTTTTCTTTATTTCCTTTAAACGTTCAAATTCTCTTTGTCATGAAACCCTTTTTTTTTAATTTCTTTGCCAATAATTTCTTTGCAAACTTTTTAGCATTTCTTTTTCCTTTATCTATCATATGATATTTTAGTTACTTTCTCCAAAATTGTGTTTAGAATAGTTGCTTATCTTATTAGCAATTCATGTTTAAGTAATTTTAGCATCTTTTAGCATCTTTTTGCTCTTTTATTTGAATCATGCTAGTTTAGGTTATTTTAATAATATCGCATGTGGGAGTGTTCCAGGTATTCTTTAGTTAGAAATTACATGTCGTAGGACTTAGGATTTTATCCCTTTATTTGTTTTGATTTGGAGTGCTACGTACATATGTTATGTATTTTCTGTACTTGATTTTGAATGTTCTCTCTTTGCCTCCATGTTCTTTATTTGCATGCATTTGAGAAATCTTATTAATAAAGAACCAAAGATGATTAGTAAAGGCCAACCTTACGGTTGGGCGAACGGGGTGCCTAACACCTTCTCCGATTCGTACCTTTGCCCCCGAACCCTTTTTATCTGGTTAAACGTTTTAAAGATTAGTAGCCATTTTTGTTTTTCTTAGATTTCTCAAAAATTAAGTAGCGACTCCATTTTCAACAAAAAGGAGTTTTCAAAATTTTTCTTTCAAGGTGTTTAAATATTTTTCAAACATCTTTAAATTCCCTTATTTTTGAACATTTCTAAAACCCCAAAAATCCTGACACCACAGCATGCCTTAGCTTTAGGGCTTTGCAGGTCTGTTAGTACAGTGAGCAGGCCGAGATTTTTGATGTTATTTTTTGAAATTGCAATTATATTTTTGTAAATGTGAAAAAGTCTTTGGCAGCAAGTTTTCTAAAGCTAATTGAAGATTGTACAATACTTTTAGGGTACGTTTGCTCTAGTTTTTATCAATACACAAAAGTTAGAATTCTGGTTGCAATTGAAGCCATTTTTGTTTTGATCTAGTTTAGTGCAACTTTGGATCGGATAACATCAATTGGGTTTTGAAGTTTGTGTTCTAGTGTTTTGTTTGGATTCTATTTCTCGAGTTAAGCTTAGATGTCTCGCCCATTATAGGCTAGAAATAGCTGAGGGAACTTAGTTTAGGGTTTTGTAAATGTAAATGTTTGTGTAGCTTAGTAGGGATTGTGGGGTGAAAAGTAGGTAAGCTTAGTTTTAGCAAAGTCCCTCATTTAGAGGGAGAAGTTGTAACTACCTGGGGATATGCCGCTTGCAATCATGTATTTCTTCCTTTTAATCTATACTACATTTAATTACCCCCGAAACATAGTAATTTGAATCTTCAACATGTTTAGTTTAGCCTAGTTCCAACATGTTTTAGGTTGTTCAGTAGCTTAAATGCACTTCATGCCATGTTTTAAACTTTCTTTCGCCTTAATACATGTGTAAATATAATATAATATGTATTCTCTATTTAATTTTGTATGTTTTTTTTTTTCAATAATCTCCATATTTTGTATCTCCATGGATTTAAAAATTTTAAGATAAGAACCAATAGTGATGAGTGGAGGCCAATCTAATGGTTGGGCGAGAAGGAGTGCCTAACACTTTCCTCATCTCATACCTTATCCTCGAAACTATTTTCAATGTCAATAATGGACCATTGGAATTTTCTTTTCTTTTCTTAGAATTTTTCAACAATCAAGTGGTGACTCTATTTTGAAAACATGTGGATATCTAATTTTTCATTTTTGTTTTATCTTACCTTTCTTAAAATCATAAAAAGAAAGCGAATTTCCAAATAGCCCGTAGTTTTTCTGGCGACTCCACTGGGGAATTTTAATAAGCGGGTTAAACTCGAAAGCACTATTGGTTCTTGTCTTTAATTTTTCATTTGTATTTTGCACGCATCTTTGCATATCTAATCTTTTCAGCCAACCGCTTACCATACCTGATACCATGGTTAATGTACCATCTCATGCATATGCTCGGGAAGCAAGCAAGCCTTTTGGCCACGCTCCTTTAGATATAACAAAAAGAGTAATTGTGTACCATTTGACCATTTCGTAACACCATTCCAGACATGGAAGGTTTATACTTAACTATATCCAAAGGGTTCATAGTGTGAAGACTTACCAACATTTTCTGCATATAGTTGCTTAGAACATTTCCCACTAAGATAAAAACCATGTAAGATTATATATTTTTCTTCTTTTCTTGTTTTAGATGAATAAGTTGTTTGTACGCTACTCCTTGTTAGCTATTTGTTTTCCAATTTTTACGGTTTCAAGTTTTTTCCCCATGGTTTCTATTAAACGTATCTTGAGTTTAGGTAAAGAGGACCGCTATGGGGCTTTAATTGACGATGTCCCCCCTTTTTCAAGTTTTTTACTTTTGGGCCATATTTAGATAAGGAAGATCCTAAGGACAATCAGATTCACAAATGGCAATCGGTAACTTAAATTTGACCAATTTCATGAGGGTCATTCTAGACATACAAAAGGAAGTGGATGGAGTTATTGTCACAGTTAATAGTCACGTCTAGATTCAACCTATACAAGCCTAGCTTCTATCGCCTAATTTGGATTTTTAGAATAATAACCAACTGCACGGGATTAGGGAGCATATTTGGGATGAAAACCTATTACCCAGTGATGTTGCGTATGTTGCAATACGGGCATAAGGTTCGACCCATTGCTATTACAAAAGGTAATCCTTTGCACATTCAAGATTTAATATTGTTCGATAAAATAAGATAAGATTGAGAAGGTACTCATAAAAGCTAAAGCATGGAGTAAAATATGCTAGATGTCGAAAGATTGTGTCGATTCCTCGATACTATGTTGGTAGAAAAATATAAAATGTTGAACATGGAAAAGTTTGATAGTACCGAAGACTTTATTCATCTTTGAATTTATGTTGGGAACTTGGCATCGTTGGGAATCAGTGAACATTTTAAGTAACAAGTTTTCACAGTTCTCTATTGTGAGCTGCTCAAAAGTTGTTTTTGTCCCTAAATGTTTCCAAAACCCGAACATGAAAAGATATTGCTGCTACTTTTGTCTACCAATACAGTTATAATATGCATCTTGATGTGACTACAATAGAGTTGGAAACTACCCGACAATGCTCCAAGGAAAATCATTATGGATTTCTTAACTAGGTGAAGAGAAAAAACTTCTAATTAGATGACTAATCGAATGACTAAGGAGCAAGTAAGCATTGTGAGGCACGGTTCCATTTTAATTTATGTGATTAAATTTCAATGTGATAGTTTAACTGTGGTATTATATTTTAGCCTATGTGTTTCTTATATATATATGGCTAGTGGGTCCGGTAACATTTTAATATGCTTTGTTGGATCTGCTAATGTGCACGGAGACCTAAGATTGTAATGACCTGGTTTGGACCCTAGTTGTAACAATCCGGTTGATAATGACCCATGTAAAGACTCAGCCCAAATCGAAGTATTAGCGACAGTTAGCCAATGAGATCTTAGATCACTAGAAGAATGAAAATCCTAATTTGACTCGAAAATCCTAAAAAGACCTAATACTCAAGAGGCAAAACCCTAATACTCAGAGAAGACTCCTAACTGCCTAAATTAAGTAAATAACATGAAATTGTAGGTCAAAAATAAAAAAATTCTTATAATTAGGGTAAAATGACCATTTCGCCCATAGTACAGCAAAAAGTCTTAAAAATCTAAAATTTGACATATGGACACCCTAAATCTAATAGTTAAATACAATTAAGTAACAAAATACAAAATAACAACATAAATAACAAAAATAACTCTAAGTGGCCGGCCATATTGGGATATGTGCCCAAAAAATCACTTTTTGTAATTTCTAAGCTCAAAAATAAAAACAAATTATCCAAATTAAGTATTATTATGACCCAATACTTTTTAAACAAGTAATATACATAATAATATAATATTATAGGCCAACAAAAGGAAACAAATCATTAATAAAGTTCTTACATACTGGAATCAGTCAAAACGTCACATCTAGTCAAAATATCTTAAAATAGCTTAATTGCCTACATTTAAACAATTGATTGTTGCCAATATTTTTATAAAATATGATAATAATAATAACACTAAAATAATTTATTTTAGTAAGTTAGAAGACCAAAAAGATACATTAAATTAATTTTAAAAACTCTTTCTTGGACAATGTAGTGCCAAAATACCACCAAATAAGCACTTAAAGAAAAATTTAAGCACAAAGACCGACCAGACAGCCCCTTGGCCAAATTTCCATCTGATGTTTCTGAAAATTCAGATTACAAATCTCTTAAAAAGGTCTCCACCTCCCATGCAACCAATCCAAAATGGGAAAATTCAAAAATTGTCTTACAAATGCATCATTAAACCCACTAACTCATTTCCTATAAAAACCAAGCCAAACGCACCTTATTTTCTCCTTTATGGTTTGGTCAAGAGAGAGGGAGATCAGATTGTGAGTTTTCTTGAGTGTTCATAGAAGTTTGAGAGAAGAAAGAAGAAGAAAAAGAAGAGCGGTCCAAGAAAGAAAGGTCTTTGGAGACCATAATGCATAACGCTAAGTCCTCTAGTCATTCACCATTCTTTAAGCCCTCAAACAAGTAAGTAAAATTTCTAAATTTTCTATCCAATATCACCCTAAATCTCCCTCAAATCATCTCCTTACACACAAGTAAAAAACAAGAACCGAAAAATGGATTAAAAAGGTGTTGTAGTAAGAAAACTAGGATTTTTTATGGTTTTTATGGTGAAGAAAGAGCTTGCATGTTTGTATCCATGAATTGTGTAGCTTTTAAAAGTTTTGGAACAAATATATGTTAGTCTTAAACACATGCATGCAAAGAAATGGAACCAAATCTTGACACACCAAGAGCTAGGAGATAAAACCCTTCAAGGCATGATTTTTAGCCTATTTAGACTTTTTGCCCCGAAATTTGATTTATCATAACTAAATGTAGAAAAATGCTCTAAGTGTGATTTTTATGTCCAGACCTATGTTTTGAAGTTATCTTTCATAAAAAATTACTTTGAACTGATTTCATTAAGTAGAACTCAAGATATTCAATTTTTGTCAGGTTCTGACCACCAAGAATTACAAACCTAAAACCCTTAGTTTAGAATGAGATTCGAGCTTAGGTCAAAACATGAAACTTGTAGATAACATATATATCTTTCTTTTCACCAAACCTAAGCCTAAATGATTGAGATTTGATAGGTTAAAACACACCTCAAAGCCACTGTTGTAAATTTATGACTGATAGAGCCCTCTGTCACATGTTTATGTATGACCGAAAATCCATGTTTTTAGTGACCAAATTCGAAAGTGATTTTCATGAAAAGTGTAGATAATATATTAAACTATGTACTGTCCACAAAGAAGACCTAGATACCCACGGATGGTCACCAAAATTGTTTGTAAACTCTCTGTTGTAACCTAGTTCTGCTGAACCTTTTGTAGCTGACTGAACCCATTTTATAAAGTGGCCGATATCTCTAACCTGTTCCGAATAACTATCCTTAGCACTATTCATGAAACTTGTAGGGGACACACTAAACTAGAACATATCCAACAATCAGACACATAGCCCTTGCGTTGATACCCCAAAATCGAAACCAACTAAGGCCCAATTTTTGTACTTTTCACTGTAAAGTGCTGAATTATTTTCTTTTAAATGAAACAAATAACCCATTTTCCTTAGGATCTGACCTTAGTGTTAAATATAAATGTTGTAGGAAATAGTTTTAACTAAATGGTGTCGAAAAATCAGAATTTAATTCCATGACTAGGTACCCCAAAACACTGTTGTCCTTTTTAAATTGACACTTGAATATTTACACTTAAATTGTTAAAGTGTGTAGTTGACATGCTTTATTTTGGGACTTGATGTCTATGTTTTATTGGATTTAAGTTTGATGATTAATGTTTTAAAGTGATTATATGATAATTAAAATCCATACTATAAAGTTTGAACCATGTCTTAAGAATTGTGACTTATGTTTCATATGCTTGTACTTAGTGCTTTAGTGAGTTGTACCTTGTGCTTTAAAGATTTATACCTTATGCTATGTTGAGTTGTACACTTTTCCTTGCTCATGCCATTATTAGTCGTACGCTGAAATATAAGTTGTTATACCATGAGTATTGTGATTGTGGCACTGAAGACATCTTGTGGGTTACCTCTTGTATATTTTTGAGTTGTATCTTGATATGGTTGACGTGGGAAAAAGCAGGTCTTTTTATCTTGATTAGTAAGTCCTGGTTGATGAGGGTGTTAACAATGGGCCATATACATCCTGAGCCGTGTTACATCCAAAGCCGTATCACGTCTTGAGCCGAACTACCGCTATACGCCGCTATGATTGGGAACGCTGACGTACGAGAACTTAATGTACAGGAATGTAATGGTGCCATTCGAATTATTGTGTTGGGTATGAATGACTTTGGGCCATGTACATCTTGAGCCATGCCGTGTCTTGAGCCGAACGACAGCTATACGCCGCCGTGATCGGGAACGTAAGTGTATAGGAGCCTAATGTACGAAAACGTAATGGTGCCACTCGAAATTCGATTGGTTGATTTATAATCGGGTTGGGCAAATTCATTTGCATTGTACTCTTCATTACTTGCATAATTAGTTGTTTAATCCTTACCTGTCTACTGTATTTATATCTTTGCCTGTCTCCTTAATTTATAAATGCTTTAAGTGTTGTATGAAATGCGTTGTGGTGAGTTTGTACCGTGAGATTGGTTAGATAGTTTGGAGAGTTTTCTTCTGGGCTTTGGCTTATGGCATTCGTGCCATAGGTGAGGAGGAGGAGTTCTTGGAGAAAGTTGTCCCCAAAGAAGAAGAAGGTTTTGAAGAATAGGGTGAGTGGCAGGAGCTAGTAGACCCCGACAGTGCTTGCTGAAGATTCGAATCTTCTCCTTATGTTCTTTTTTTATCAGTTTTCCTATGCTTATTGTAATTTTTGTAATTCATTTGCGAAACTATAATTGCTATGTACTTTTGAACAGTTCATAACTCTTAATGATATAATATTTATGATATGTAAATATGAATGAATGGCTAGAATATTCCTTTTATCTATACTTATTTATATCCTAACGTGCCCAGAGGGCGAGGCGTTAAAAAGATATTTAATTTGGAGATAATTTTAAATTTTGGTAATTTTTGAGAAGGTGAATTATAAATTAATATAAATTTAAAAATATTAATTTTAGTGTGGTGTGAATGTATATATGCGAATTAAATACATCATCGATATATGGGGCATTTTTGGAACATGCATAGTATAGTGGCTTAGGAACTTGTGCAAGGCTTCTTGAGGAAGCCACCCCACTTTCCTTCTCTCCATGTGGCCAGCCCCCTCCCCTTCTCTCTCTCTCTCTCTCTCTCCTTCTCTTTCTCCATTGAAGGTAACAAAGCTTCCTCCCCCTTCTCTCTTCATTTTGATGACCTTGAGCTTGGAGTTGGGCTAAATCACAAGAAGAAAGATTGTTCCACTCAATGAGAGCTTTAAATACTCATATTTGAGAAAATTTACATGAGATCCTCCTTTTTTACTAAAACCATAGCTTCTATGAAAAGTTGAGAATGGTTATAAGAGGAATTGGGTATGAAATTGTGGAATTGATTGTAATATTTGGAAATGAGATATGTGAATGTGGAATTGAATATGTTAATTTGGAGTTTGATTGTGTAATTATGGAATTTATTATGTTAATTGGAGATTGGGTGCTAAAATATGTGGGTCTTGAATAGTTGAAGAGATTATAGAGAATACCATCCAACAGATTGGGGACTTCATGCATTTTTTGCATTATGTAGACTAAATTTGAAATGAGCTAAATTGTTGGAGCTTGTAATTATCAGATGATTAGCCTATGGGGCGATATTAGCCTGTGTAGTGACATTAGCCTATGTGGCAACACTAGCCTGTGTGGCGATATTAGCCTGTGTGGCATCCCTAGCTTGTGTGGCGATATTAGCCTGTGTGGTAACCTTGGCCAGTGTGGAACCTCTAGCCTATGTAGCATTACCTGTCTGCGTGATGGCATCTATTTGTGTGGCAATACGATGATAAATTGGAATTGTTCCATCGAATTCATTGAAATCTTATTCGGGGATTGCCTCTTTTTGCTTATCATGCATTCATTTATGTTGAGTCATATCCTATTGAGCCTCAGCTCACGGTGTTTGAATAACATTTTTCAAGTGTTGTAAGCAATTCTGTGGCCCAATAACAATAAAGTCGAATTTTGTAATTATGTTGTTGAACATTGGGTTATGTACACCATCTTTGAATAATGTTCTAGTATTGGTTATGTTTTGTAATCTTTTGATTAAGTTTTGTACCTAACTCTCATGGGTTGTAAGGCCATAAGGCCAAATACAAGGTTGTGGAATGCATATTGTTGGCATTCATCCCTTTAGAGATGTTCTTGGATTGTAAAGTTGAAGTGTTAGCATGTTTTGTAATTAAACCTTAATGAATTTCCTATTTTGGATGGAAATTGGTGTGGAATTCTTTCGTTGATGAAGTTTGAGATTCTTTCCTTATCAAATCTATGATTTTCCAAGGCCCTTGTATGCCTTTCTTGCACAAAAATAGGTTTTGAGTGTTGGGACTTCAACATTTTTGAAAAAGAAAGGGGTCACAGGAGTAGACCGCTAGCTTCTTATGTTATGGTTGCAGCTTCTCTGTTGCATGCTGAAGATGCCACTAGCATTGTGGGACCAATCGAGCGGTCCTCAAGTCGCTCAAGCGATCTGTCTTCTGAGGCATTTTTAAAATTTTCTAGCTTTGGCAATTATTTTCAAACTGGTATATCTCCCTCATTTGTAACCCTTTTCTGTTTATTCTTATGTTCAAATTGAAACCCCAGAAGTTTATTTTTCAAATATTCATTCCTTAAACTAAAATTCTTCTAAATTTAAAAGAGAGTTTTACTTTAAAAGATGATGGTATCATGGTTATTGTTAAGTTTTTCCCTTTCTTCTCTTTGTTTGAGTTTAGGGGCATGACAAATTGGTATCAGTGTTCTAGGTTTGAATACCTTTAAGTCGTGGAAAGTGGTTACGCCATCGTGTGAAGTTGATGTTTGTGTTAGTATGCCTATATTAGCATGCTTGAATGATGTTAACTTGTTTGTATGATGAGAATGTGATAGAATTCGATGCCTTGTGTTATGTGTTATACGTGAGCATGAAGGTTGAACCTTAGCAATGGCATGTCTTGCCTTTGAGCGTCTGGCTAACTAATTTGGAGGTCAAGTTAGAAATGCAATTGACCGATGTTATTTCTAATAAAAAATCTAAATGGGTTATTCAAATAGACGTGTCATTGCTCTTGGCGCTCCTTGTTACATGAGAATTGTTGGTATGATTTCTAATTGTTGAATGATAACTTGAGTAATGTATGACTCTATTGAAAGTATACGTTATGCGTTGCCCTTGTGTTGATTAGTTTTTTAATTCTTTTATAAAGAGAGCTATGTTTCTGAGGTGACGCCAAGGTCGTTGTCGAGGTCGAGGTCGGGGTCATTAGTTTGCACAAGTTTCGAAGGGCGAGGATGTGAATGCCCCACCGAAATAAGTAGGAGGTGCATATTTGATGCGAGAGATGGTAAATGCAAGTAGGAGGTGCATATTTCTTAGGCACATGGTTTCTAGAGACGGAGTAGTAGTGGATTCTTGTAACACCTCGGTCCGGACCCTAGTAGTAACCACCCAGATTGTAACAACCCGTGTTAGCAATCTAGCCCAAACCCTAGTATTAGCGATGGTAAGCCGATAAGATCTTAGATCAGTAGAAGATTGAAAACCCTAACTCAACCCGAAACCCTAATTCGACCCGAAAATCCCAAAACCATTAGATACTCAAAGGTAACGTCCTAATACTTAGAGAAGACTCTTAACATCCTAAATTAAGTAAATAACATGAAATATAAGATTAAAAAAAAAACATTCTCATAATTAGGGTAAAATGGCTATTTTGCCCATAGTACAGTAAAAAATCTTAAAAATTTAAAATTTGACACATGGACACCCTAAATCAGATATTTAAATACAATTAAGTAACAAAAGACAAAATAACATCAAAAAATGACAAAAATGCCCTTAGTGGCCGGCAACATTGGAGTTTGTGCCCAAAAGTGACTTTTTTTCCTTTTTAAGCTTAAAAATGAGAAAAAAAATATATAAATTAAGTATTATTTTAACCTACTACTTTTTATACAAGTAATATACATAATAATATAATAATATAGGTCAAAAAAAGTAAACAAATCATTATTTAAAACCTCTACACAATAAATATGTGAGACCCTAACCCTTATCTTTTAAGTTGTTTATATTCTTAATGTGATTGATTCAGTATATGAATTGCATTGATGCATGGTTTATGCTTTAAAATTGTATAACAACATGTATAAATGTGTTACACGCTTTCTGGGGTTTGGTAGAGGCTCGTTTGGCTTGCATTTGGACCAAAAACCATGTTTTGCTTCACAAACCCGAGACCAAAAATAGTAAGGGAGATCGGTCGACTGGGGTGTTGAGTTCGGTCGACGGACGTGTTTTTTTTGGGTTCGGTCGACTAAACGGTGGCGGTTCACATTTTTTGAGGAGCTCAGTCAACTGAAGTGGCCTCTTTCGTCGACTGAACTGCCTTTTTGGCGTGTTTATAAGTAGTTCCCGAGGCTGGAATGTTTGAGAAAGCCTTTTCTTTCCATTCTCTTTGCCTTCTCTCTAGCTTTGAGGGCCCGGGGCTTGGTTTGTTGTTGGTTCCTTTGTAAATCCTTGCTATCGGGACCGAGGGCTTCGCATACATCCAATCGAATTCTCGTTTTAACGCCGTTCAGTTTTGAGACGTCGAGTTCTTGACTCTCTGGAGTAGGATTCTAGACCTACTACTGATATGAGGGTGTTATATGCAGTTATACTTGCTTTCACCGAGTAGAAATGCATAAAATATTGTTTACATGTTTTAAACCTTGGTTTTGGGTTAAAGTGGGGTTTTTACGGCTTTTTTTTGGTTATATACATGTTTCGGCTATGTGGTATCCGTAGTTTTCAAAATGAGGTTTGAAAACGGTGATTTGTGAAATCGGGTGGAAAATCGTCTTTTTGGAGGTTTGGAGCTAACCCATGGGGTTGAATCTCACCCTTTAAACTATTTTATGGGTTTCGTAGTTGAGCTACGATGGGTTTTTAAACGTGATCCATAGATGTACCGTGACAGAGTGTGATTTGAGTTGGGCTTCTATTGCTCCTTGGTGTAAGTCCAAAAACGTGCGCAAAGTGGGTTCGATATGGTCCCTTGGGTTAATTCTCGTAAACGTGGTTTGGTTATGTTTTGTCCATCGATCGTGGCAAATCGTAAAGAAACAAGTGTATGATTTGGGTGCTTTCCCATCGGCCAGGGAAATCCGTAAAGAAGTCGGTTGCCTCTGTGAATGGCGTTGTTGTTGTAATTCTGTATAAAACTTGTTATTACCTAGCAGGTCTTCAGTGGTTCAGGACTAGGGTAATGGGTAGGAGTCTATAGTTGTTACCTTTGTCTATACGACCGAGTCGGTACATAGGATTTCATTTACATCTTTTCTCCTCGACTGTGTGGCCTGAGTGGAGCTTACTGTTTTATTTACAGCTTTCCCTTCACTGTGGCATAATATCTGTTATGATGATATGCATAGTTTGAAGGATGAAAAATGGGGAATTTTATGAGATAAAACCTTTTTGAGACTCGTGATAGTCTGATGGAAAATTTGTAGTTTTGGAAGGAAAATCTTTTTGGCTCCCGTGGTTGAACCCGTGTGTGTATATTTGCATAGCATGCTTTACAATTTTATTGTCTATGTTTCTATTGGGCTTTGGCTTACAGTGTGGGATTTTGCTGTAAAACTTTTTCAGGTGAGCATGATGAGCTGACCTAGTTGCAGAGGTGATGGAAGGCTTGCTGTAGTTTTCCCTTTTTGACATGTACTTACACATGTGACGCCTGTTGAGGCTGGTTTTGTATGTCTTTTGGCGATATGCTTATTCATGTATGAGATGCATGTTTTCAGTTTATGACAGTTGAACTGTGGAGATTTTATCCAAATAATGTACATTTTAATTATCAACTGTGAAACCTATTTTCTTAAATGGGTGTTTTGGTGGGAAAATGGGTGTTTTGGTGGGCCTTCGCGTGACCCGGATGTTTGGGGTGTGACAACTTGGTATCAGAGCTCTGGATTCGTATACCTATGAGCCATGGGAAAGAGGGTACATTACCTTGTGAGGATGTATGTGTGCTTGATTGCATGTGTTCAAGAGTTTTCTTACATAGCATGATAGCTTGTGGTGTGTACGTGGGCATGGACGTTGGACCTTAGGATTGATTAGTCTTGCCTCCGAGCATTTGGATTAACACACTTGGGAGCCATGTTAGAGACGCGTTTCTCGGACGTGATTTCTAGCAAGGAATCTGAGTAGGTTATCCAGATGGACGAGTCTTTCTTATTGGTTCTCCTTGGTATGTGATATATATCATGACATGATCTATGTGGCTATGTGTTAGCATGTTTATCTGTCTTTTACGTTGTCAATAACATGTTGTGTGGATTCTTATCCTGTTATGTTGCTTTCGTATAGAGTGATGTCTACACGGGGAGGATGAGGCCGAGGTCGAGGCCGTGGCCGTGGTTCTGTTCGAAGGGACGTTCCAGTCCTAGATGTTGAGGATGCTAATGCACCCCAAGGACCCGTTGCTGAGGGAGATCTGTTGCGTGAAATGGTCGGCTCCATCAAGCAACTAACTGAGGCCTCTAGGGGGAGAGAGACCATACCCGAGTCGAGGGCAACGGTTACGATGTGCGAGTTTTGCTGTCTGGACCCTCCTACCTTTTCTGGGGATCCCAATCCCACGATTGCCACTGAGTGGCTGGAGCTGGTTACTAGGATTCTGGATTCGCTTCAGATTGAGGAAGATGATCTGAGGGTTATATGTGCCGCCTTCCAGCTGAGAGGGAGTGCTCATATGTGGTGGAAGTTCGCCAAGACCACAGTGGCAGGCACCTGGGATGCATTCACGAAGGTATTTCTGGAGAAATACTTTTCATCAACTCTAAGGGATCGCTACAGAGAGGACTTCCTATTTCTGATGCAGGGGACGATGACAGTGATTGAGTATGAGGCTGAGTTTACTAGCCTATCTCAGTTTGCACAGGAGATCGTACCTACTGACGAGTTCCGTGCGACACGGTTCGAGAAGGGTTTGAGGCCTGCAATTCGAGACAGAGTGGCAGCACTGAGGCTGCAGGTTTTTATAGAGTTAGTAGAGACTGCCATGAAGGTGGAGGATACTCTGAATGAGACACATCGAGACATAGATAGTCGGGGATAACAGGACGGAAGACGTGCACAGTCCCAGGGATGCAGGGACAAGCGTTAGTGGACATCTGGTCCGAGTTCTTATTCGATGGGGTCTTATCAGACACAGTCTTCTGCATCTACTCATCCCGTAGCCTCAACGGGAAAGTCAGAACAGAGGGAGATTGCATGTCATAGATGCCAGCTGCCGGGGCATCATGCGGCAGAGTGTTAGAGTGCAGCACCTGTTCAGACTCAGTCACAGTTGCAGGCACCCGGGAGAGGGCCACCAGTCTGTTTTGAGTGTGGGCAGTCTGGGCATATTCGGAGGAACTGTCCTCGAGGAGGGAGCATTCAGAGCACAGCGGAGCACCAGCTATTCCATCAGGCCAGGAGAGACAGATGTATTCACAGCCTAGAGCTCAGACGTCCCATTTTGCAGAAGGAGGAGCTTCAGTGCAGTCAGGCAGGCAGTCGGCAGTGCAGGGCCACAGTGGGCCAGCTAGAGCTTATGTTCTTACAGATCCTAGTTCATCTAGAGCACCGATCGTACCCGATGCTGCTGCTACCACCTCCATGATCAGAGGTACCTTTCTAGTCTACAGATCATGGGCCAGTGTTCTTATCGACACTGGAGCATCACATTCGTTTATATCTTCAGCTTTCGCATCTGCATTGGGGTTGCAAATGGATTGATTGGGTAGTACTATGTGCATGGAGACCCTTGTGAGTGGGGAAGTGACGTTGAGTCTTGTCTATAGATCCTACGTGTTGGAGATCGCCGGTCGTTGTTTAGAGTTCGACCTTGTTATCCTAGACATGACCGCATTTGATGTCATCCTAGGGATGGACTAGCTGACCACTTATTGTGCCTTTATTGATTGCGATCGATGGAGGGTAACAATTTGTACACCAGTTGGAGATTGCTTTTGCTTTGTGGGAGACCGGGATGAGGGTTTGATGTCTACTCCCAGTGATGTGTGGAACCAGGGCAACCTGGGTTTCCTTTTCTCAGCTCTTATGTTAGATGAAGAGGTTGGAGTTCGAGGAGAATTACCTCCGGTGGTGTGCGACTACTCAGATGTTTTCCCTGACGATCTGTTTGAGTTACCATCGAGCCGTGAGGTAGAGTTCTCTATTGACTTAGTTTTTGGAGCTGCTCCCATATCTACACTGTCCTATCACTTTGCACCCGCTGAGTTGTGTGAACTCAAGGTACAGTTACAGGAGTTGCTAGACAGAGGGTTTATACCGTGGAGAGCTCCTGCTCTTTTTGAAAAGAAGAAGGATGGGTCTTTGCGTCTGTGTATCGATTACAGGAAGCTGAATCAAGTGACAGTGAAGAACAGGTACCCGATAACGAGGATAGATGATTTGTTTGATCAGTTGAGGGATTCGAGCTGCTTCTCGAAGATTAACTTGAGACCGGGATATCACCAGTTGAGGATTAGGGGCGAGGACATAGCAAAGACCACCTTCCAGACTTGCTATGGTCACTACGAGTTTTTGGTTATGCCGTTTGGTCTGACGAACGCCCCTGCTACGTTCATGAGTTTGATGAATCAGATTTTCCATCCTTATCTGGATAGCTTTGTGGTAGTGTTTGTGGATGATATTCTGATATATTCACCCACCAGAGAGGCACACGAGGATCACCTACGGATCGTGCTACAGACTTTGAGAGAGCATCGCTTGTATGAGAAGTTCGAGAAGTGAGAGTTCTGGATGACTGATGTGAGATTTTTGGGACATGTAGTGTCAACAGACGGGGTAGCTGTGGATTCGTCGAAGCCTGATGCTGTGACTGGTTGGGAGCGACCTAAGAGTGTCTTTGAGATACGTAGTTTTTTGGGTCTAGAGGGCTACTACCGATGGTTCGTGAAGGACTTTGCTAGACTCGCTGCACCGATGACGCGTTTGACGTGAAAGGGAGTTGTGTTTGTTTGGAGTGAGTCCTGTGACTCAGCCTTCCAGGAGCTGAAGAAGAGGTTGACTAGTCTACCAGTGTTGATCATTTCAGAGCGAGGCTTGGGGTATACGGTGTACTGTGATGCATCACATGATGGTCTTGAATGTGTTTTGATGCAGGAGGGTAAGGTCGTAGCCTACGGTTCTCGGCAATTGAAGACACATGAGCGGAACTACCGGACACACGATTTGGAGTTGGCAGCTGTGGTCTTCATCTTGAAGACATGGCGTCACTTTCTGTATGGTGAGTATTTCGAGATTTTCTCCGATTAAAAGAGTTTAAAATACTTGTTTTTGCAGAAGGACCTGAACTTGCGCTAACGGCGGTGGATGGAGCTGTTGGAGGATTATGATTTTGATTTGCAGTATCATCTAGGGAAGGCCAATGTTGTGGCA
>JAULJZ010078141.1:0-12791 GCA_032270985.1 Heliamphora pulchella | reverse complement strand
CCAGATGGCGTGGCACTCAAGGGGCATGCCTTGCACATGACTGGCAGTTGGCTTTGCTGACCCATGTCTGTGCATGGCTGCCCCATGTTGCAGACATCATGAGCAGTCATGGACGGTTATTTTCTGAAGACATATCAAGGCCCCATTGTGGCATCAAAATGTGGCATCATGGGTAGTTATTGGCAGTTACAAAATATGTGCTGAAAATGTTCCTGACATGACAAGTGTCAGCAGCGTGGGTTCTTTTTTCTGCAATGTGCCTAAGTAGTGGGGGATGTCCACTACACTAATGCTTGTACAAGATAGCAACTGCCAGTAACTGTCACATGTCTATATATGTGGGCATAGTCTGGCAGCTTTGACACAGATTTTGTGGCGTGAGTGCTAAGGTATTTTTTTTGTAACTTTTACTTGGTGGTAATATAAGGGTTGAGGCTAGTGTCTTGTAAAATTCGAATGTTTATTCTCTTTCTATGCGTGTGTGTGTTTTTGTGGTTGTGGTTTGATTTTGTTAAATTAAGTGCCAAATCACATGACAATTTATCATGTTTGGAATTTTGGCCCATATTATATTTTTTTTTTCATATTTTTTTTCAATTGTTCGTATCTTCGCACACGAAAAGATGATAGAGTGAAAATAATTAAAAGATGAGCACAAAAATCAATTAACAAGAAATAGTTGAATTTAGGAACTCAAAAGTGAAAACAATTAAAAGCGTGAAAATAATTAAAAGATGAGCACAAAAATTCAATACGACAGAAGCTATCAGCTAGTTTTACAGAACCAGTAGTCAACGATCTCGTTAGGCATTTTCAAGAGTTCCACCGCCTAGTTTCGGATAACTTTTAAGCATTTGGCTTTTTAAATTTATTTATTTTTTAATTAATTTTATTTTTCATTTGTCGCAACGAAAAAATAGAAAGAATTATTTTTTTTTAAACATAAAAATCACCAAAAAAACAAAAATAAGTAAGAGAAAATATGACTTAGTGTTTTCCTTTAACCTTTTTTTTTATTTATAATATTTTAGTTAAGAAATCTAGATTTTCAAATTCTATAATGCCAGATTGTCTATCTTAGTTTTTTAGTTTTTTGGTTAAAAATATTAAAAAATCAATATTGTCTGTTTAGTAAAAAATTTTAAAAATTAAAAAATTAAATCAAAACACAACTTTTAGAATATTTTATTCAAACTCTCACAACTTTTAAAATATAATAATATCTTTTATTCATAATTTATTTACTACCAACTATATTAATTGTTAATATCAAATATATAGAACTATAAAACTGTTTACTTTGAACAAAAAAATAAAAAAGCTAAATTTTTACCCAAACAATTAATTTTAAAAAAATTAGTTTAAAAATTAAGTTACTAAACAATTTACTTTAAATCAAATTTAACTTTTTAACTAAAAACTCAAAAAAATAAAAAATAAAAAATCTAACTTTTAAGTTAACTGTCAATCAGCACCTAAACTAAAAAAACTTAAAAGAATAAACCAAACTATGAACAAATCCACTAAAAATGGAAAAATAAAAACAAATAAAATCAACTAATAAACCAATATCTCATGCCGAGCAACCACAGATACACAGTAATGAATTGTAATATCAAACAAATATATTTTTAGAGGTATGTGTTTATTACTTTTATATATATCGATACACTCTCCACATGCCTCGCCGAGTTGGTGGAGTTGGAATATTTTCGAGAGGTCTAACTGATGACTTGACTTGTTTTAAAGATATTACAGTTCAAAATGAATTTTTTTGTTTGATTTAATCTATTGCTTCTATTAGAGTTTCTGAACTATTTGTAATTTTGTATTATTTTTTGTCAAAGTAAAAAATCACTACAATTCAATAGACGTAACTCTAGTTTTGAATTAATTATGTAAAATTGTGTTTTTTTTTGTGTATGATTCCATCATTTCTCGTTACTTATTTTTTATTTTTTGCCATAATATATTTATAAGTTGTTGGCTTTTTGACGCCCAAAGTCTTATTAAAAGTTTTTAAGAATTTGTAAAATATCTAATATTTAATAATTATGAGTCATAATCCAATTCCTACAAATTTTCATTTCTTAAAATTTTGAATTTTAATATTAATGTAAACTTTTCATTAAGGAAAAGTCCATGTAATTAACCAGAAAAAGTACCTAGAATTTTACCGAAAAATAATTTGTATGGTATAAATTCATGTTTAATAGAATGTGAAACACACTCAAAGTGAATTTTAGCCATCTACTTTAAATTTGGAGTAGTTTTCTAGGTAATTTTTCTAAATTTATAACATTACTGTTTTATTAATAGATTCAAATTACTATCTTGATGTAATTACTTTTAAAATTTAACACTTATATTTTAAATTTTGATTGATCAGCATTCGAATCCCACATAAATTTGAATCATTTTAAAATTAATATAATTTTATCTGGAATTGTTCCATATTATTATCTTAATATAACTTCTTTTATATTTTTGTATTTATCTTTTAAGCATATCATAATATAACTACATTTCAAACTAAATTAGAGACCTATTTGTATTAAAAGTCTCTCCATGCATATATATTTCTTTATATTTATATTATCATATATTCATATATTCAATAATTATATATCACAATTTCATTATTTCGCATTCAAATCTTTTCAAAGATTATATTCTAAGATTAATAAAACTTAGGAATTTTCCTATGGAGAAATGGGAAGCAGGCTACTCCTGAAAAATCTCCTGCCTATTCTTTCTTACTTGTTTCTAAAAACTCAATAACATTGCATAGTACGAATTCATTTCCAAGGTACATATTGTTGGAACAAAATTTTAAAATTTCTATTTTTTATAGATAAAATAATATTAAATTAAAGACAAATAATAATAAAATATGAGAATAATACAAAGATAGAAGATATTGCCGGTAAAATTGTGAGGCGTATTAGACACTATCCTAAAACTGATATTTCTCCATAGGTAAAAGTTCGAACATAGTGCATTAACTCCAAAGTACAACCCAAAGGCTCACAAGTGTTACTCATCTAGTATTTACGTCCACTAAGAAGATTTGAATGAGTCACGATCCGAATTACTCACAAAATATAATACAAGTATTATAATAATAGTATATCTCTCTTTAAAAACTCTTATTTTTGTCTCTCAATACTTTCTTTCATTTTTTTCTTCTATACAATTATTAAGGCTAGCAAAGCTTTATATATAGTATTATAAATATGATATAATAATAATAATTTGTAATCATGACTAAAATAAATTCACCCGTAATTATAGAATAATAATAATTTATTACTCATAAAATAAAATAACTAGTGGCCATTTAAGCCACATTATAACCCTGCATAAATATTATAACACCCAAATAATATAATGATTAAATATTTATTTTTATTTTTATTAAAATAAAAATAATATATATATATATATATTATCACCCCGCTAATAAATTATAATATACTATAATTAACATTTTTCTATGCTAAATAATGGGCACATATGTATTTTAACAGTTTTCCATAAATATTAGTGTTAACAATTAAAAATAGTCAGAGCTTCCCTTCCCCAAAAAATGAAGAGACCTTGGGGAAGTAAAACAAACAGCTGATTATTGGGAAACACATTGCTTTTGTATTTTGTCACTACTCTGTTCTAGAAAGAAGAAGAAAGAAAAAAACAAAATAGAGCTACAGTTATGTTTTGCAATTCTAGGATTTCATCAAGATTATGGTGGGTCATATTATTGTCAAACATTAATTCCCCAACTAACTATTGATTTCTAGGGTTTTTGCTACAAGACCAACAAGGGCCCAACCCATATTTTTGCACCATTTTTCAGCAAAATAAACTTTTGTTTTGTGTTTAGATTTCGTTTGGCAATCTAATTTTAAATTAAACTTCTTATTTAAACTTTTTTTATATGCAAAAAATCGAAAGTTTGTTTAGAAAAGGTATAGAGAGATTTTAAGTCAAAAGGTAAAAAAATTTGTTTAAAATTATTATAATTTTTAAAATATAATTTTAGATAATTTTATATTTAATATGGAACTTATTTGATAGATTTTGACGAGTATATTTTTAAAATATATTTTTTTAAAAATAGATTTATATAATAAAAATTATGATATTTTAAAAATATATAAAAAAACAAAAAACTAAAAGTTTTTAAGTTAGAAAATGAGACTTTTTGACTTTCTAGGTTTTAAAAAAAAGGCAAAAAGCCTGACTTTAAGCCGGTTGCCAAATGAGTCCTTAATGAGTTTTTTTTTTCAATTCTAATAATCTTCTCACTTTTTAAACTGGTTAGTTAAGATTATGTAAAAAATAAAATTTTTATTAAAATAAAAAAACAAATAAACTTGTAAAAAAAATAAGAAATTTCAAAGAAACAAAATAGGTCTTTAGTCCACCTTTTTTTATTACACAGCCAATACTCATCATTTTAGTTTTTGCAATTTTAATTTAGTTCTAATGTGATGATTTATATTACAAAGGAATATGGTATTAATGTAATGTGTTCAACTTGGCATCTCTTTCTCTTTTCTCTATCACTACTAACTTGCACCCATTTCTCTTTTTAATTTACATATATTTTTTTTGTTACTCATATTTAAATTAAGAGTAAATAATAGAATTATTTAAAATGTTTTCCTTGATTAAAAAATATTTATTATTTAAATTTAATTTTATAATTAAATTATATTTAAAATACTTTTAACACAAATAATTACTAATTTTGTTGCAAATTGTAAAAAAAAAAAACACACATCACATTAATTTAAACTCATTAATAATTGAACCGACAAAATTCAAATTGTTCATATTGAAAGTACAAAATCTAAAATAATATTAATCAAAACTTGAGACTAATACAATAATTTACTCAAATTAGATTAAAACCTAGCTTTTGGTCTTCTTTTAATAAATTTTTTAAACAAATAAGACAAGCTTAGAAGGGCGGCCTAAATAATTATACCAACCCTAGAGGACTGTTATTATACCACCCTAATAATTCAGAAATTCTCCAATTATACCCCATTTACTCATAAATAATCGCATGGATTACCCTAATCACCCACATCCATTGAATCACGAATAATAGATAAAAGTATATATAAATAAATATAGAAAATATATTAATATTTATAAAAAAATAAATTACAGTTTCAAAAGTTCATTAGTATTATAATATTAAAAAATTGTACCATTTTATGTTAATATGTGGTAATTAGCCAAAACCATAGTCACAAAACAACCATTTATCGAAAGAATTGAAGGAGAGGAAGCAAATATATAGTTCTATCACTAAAGAGAGAGAATGTGAACAAAACTGGGAGGGATTCAAATCCTTTAAATCCCTGAAACCTTACAAGAAAACAAAATGAAATAGAAAATTTATGTCACAAACCCTCCTTCCTACCCTCCCTCCTTTCCCTCTCTTTCTCTCTCTCTATCATCATCACTTTTCCGTACACGAATCAATAAAGTGGAGACCGGTGAGGCGTGCCCTTCCGGCGGTTCATCAGACTTGCAGAAATCTCCGACGCCGGCGAACATACCGGCGGAAACGACGTCCGAAACACCGAGACGTTGCTGCGCTTCTTCCTCACTACCGCCTCCGTTGTTGCAGTGCAACCTAGCGTCCGGCAATCCACTCCCCCGCCGGCGCCGCCACTTCCGCTCGACCCGGACGAGGTCCTCAATGCGAGGACCGAGTCCGGCGTCAATTGGCCGTCGTCAAGCGCCGGTTCCGACAACGTAAGGTACTCGCACTCGAAGATGTACTTTGAGAGGCTAGCGCCGTTAGTTCCCAGTATATGTTGAAGCTGAGAGAGACAAAAGAAAAAGAGAGGATCCCAGATGAGGCAAAGTGAACATGGAAAATGGGTAAGAGAGAGAATGGAAAACAGTATGGAGGTTTTGTTTAAGTGCGAGAAGATATATACATGGAGAGAGAGAGAGAGAGAGAGAGAGAGAGAGAGAGAGAGAGAGAGAGATGGTTATGGACCTTGCAGGAGAGAGAACAGAAGATGTATGGGTCTTGCAGGCCTCTGTCGCAGGTGATGCAGATGCTGCCGGAGCCTCGGCACGGCCGAGTCTGTGGCCTTTGATTTAAAAATACCACTTTTGCGCTGTTTGTAGTGTAAGACTGTACAGAAAAAAGAACAATGAGTCGGTTTCGAAAATTAAGAACAGAAGGTTGAAAAAAGAAGGAAGAATTCAAAGTTCAAACATGGTTTCTTTGATTTGTGTAATTTGGCTTAAAAGTTTCACTCACTTGAACAAAACCACAGTCCATTAATTTCTCAGCATCACCCAACCTGATAACATCATGATACACATACCTTCTTATCTGAAACCAAACGTCACAAAGTTTGTAAGCATATATATATATATATATAGAGAGAGAGAGAGAGAGAGAGAGAGAGAATTAGGGGAGTAAGGACCTGTAAAAGACGGTGAGAGCGGTGAGGAGACAAGCAGTGGGGGCAAATACCCTCGCAGCAGTCCAAGCAAAAGATGTTCTTTTCGTTCTTCTTCGCCTCCTCGTGAATTATACAGGCGTTGAAGAATTTCTCTCTCAGAAGCGCCTCGAGCCACCGAGGAAGATGCGAAGAAGAATCTACCTGCAAAAAATCCAGAAAAAAAAGAGAATCAATTAAAAAAACCCAGAAAAAGAATCAATCCAACTCTTCTGCACATACAAATATTCACTAAAACAGATCCCAGAAGTAAAAGTAGAGAGATAAAGAGGGGGAAAGAGGGATTTACCATGTTTAATTCTGCGATAATTCCAGAATTCTCGTGGAGAAGAAGGAAGAGAAAAGACGGGTTTATGGGGAGGAGGGTGGGGGAGTTTCCATGTCCAGAGATTTTCAGGAAGGAGAGATGGAAGGTTTCAGAGAGAGAGAGAGAGAACGGCGCTGCAACTGTGAGACTGATATTACTGTTACCAATGAAAGAAGAAGAAAGAGAGGTTGGCGTCATTTAAAGATGGGCCGGTGATTTGTGCAGTGCAGGGCAATGTGTACCACTTTCATTGCTAATTGTGAACAAATTATAGGCATAACCACCTTTAAATTTATATAATTATATTTTATTATATGTAATTAATAACTAAATGTCTTATTTATTTTTAAAAAAATAAAAAATGAAGAGTTGAACTGAAAAATACCAGCGGCCCACAAAAAAAAATTTCTTTATTTTTTTTATTCTTCTCATTGAAATGATTTAAAAAAATTAAAAAAATATAGTCAAATAATAAAAAATTTATAAAATGAAAAAATATATAAGTTTTTTTTTGAAATTCAGCCCAAACATGACTATATATATTTAATAAATCAAGATCATAATTAAGATTAATAAAGTAATTGATTTTCCTACTTTTAAAAAAACTATCTACACATTTATTTTTATTTTTATTCATGTTAATTGTAAATAATATCATGTGTAAATAGGTGACAAATAAAAGGATAATATTATAAAAGGTAAAATATCTTTATTTTTTCTAGTGTTATAGTTAATAGATAAAGATTTTGTAGTTTAGAAAACTCCAATCCCCTTCTGTAAGCTTACTATTAGCAGTCTTAACCATTGCATACATGATTTATTATTATTTGTATTTTTATATTGTATAAAGGAAAATTAGAGGAATTCAACAAAAATAAAATTAATAATTTTAGTACATGATTATTGACATTAATTTCAACTATTTAAAATTCGTACGAATAAAAAAAAGTACAAATACAAAAATGAGCTAAAATGTGTACAAATAAAATTAGAAAAGAAGTACAAATATAAAAATGTGCAGAAAATTAAGAACTCATAAATATTAAATGCATTAATATTTAAAAAAAATATCAAATTTTAATTTTAAATATATATTAGTATTACAACTTTTTTATTCTTATGTATTTATCAATTAACACATATTAAACTTTCTTTACCATGATCAATCAAACACTAATGCTACAAGTTAAGATATTTATCCAGAATTTAATTCACAGTTCAAATTCAATAGTTCAAATTTACTTGTATTGTGATTATACAATTAAATTTAAATAATTTATTCTGAATTTAAAGTAAATCTTTGACCTGAGGACTTATTTGTTATTTTGAATGAAATTAGATATTATAAAAAATAATAATAATATTGTGAGACTTACATATTTTTTTAATATCATGAAATTATAAAATAAATTATGTGTAAATGGATAAATTTAGTTCACGTTTCCTTACGTGAAAAAAATGAGATAAGATCGAGTTATATAGTTATTTTTTACAGTTAAATATTGACAAAAATAATAAAAAATTTTGTACTAATAATACTAAGAAAGACATAGGCCATGTTTGAAAACTTTGCTTATTTGCTTATTAAAAAATAAGCCAATTTGCTAATAAGCCACTTCGTTTGGGTGGAATTATTTGTTTGCTTATTTGTTTATTTGTTTATTTGGCTACCCAAATGAGTTTATTTATTTATTTACTTATTTGCTTATTTAGCTACTCAAACGAGCTTATTTGGCTTATAAGTCTGCTTATTTGCTTATTTACTTATTTGGCTATCAAACGAGCTTATTTGCTTATT
The DNA here is from genome assembly GCA_032270985.1 of Heliamphora pulchella. Taxonomy (NCBI): domain Eukaryota; kingdom Viridiplantae; phylum Streptophyta; class Magnoliopsida; order Ericales; family Sarraceniaceae; genus Heliamphora; species Heliamphora pulchella. The sequence continues at coordinate 4,186 of JAULJZ010078141.1, read as the reverse complement.
TGCTTATTTGTTTTTTACTTATTTGACTATCCAAATGACGTAACTTATTTTTTAAATTATATGCCAATAAGCAAATAAGCAACTTTACCCAAACGGGACCATAGTATTATTAATACCATGATTGAAGGATTAATAATCTCTAATCAATCGAACAAATAATACGAATCTCATAATACAAATATAAAGTTATTTATCCCAAAAGTTAAAAATTAAAATGATAAATCTCCATATTTTTTAATCCATCCTTTACTCTCAAAACTCATTTGTTATTTTAGATGGAATTCAATAAGAAATATAGGTAATATTGTCAATTTTACATGTTTTTTTTAATATTGGAGAATTATGAAATAGATTATGTGTATATCAATAAATTTAATTTATCTTTAGTTAAAGTAAAATAAAGAGTATAATAAAAATTGTAGAATTATTTTTTACTGTTAAATAAGAAAAAAATATAATTTAAAGCATAGTATTAATAATATCAAATAAGACTTGATATTATTAATATCATAAATAAATAATTAATAATTCTCATTAATCAAATAATTAATACAAATTACACTATACAAATATAAAATTATTAATTCCAAAAAATAAAAGTTAAAATAGTGGACACCATATTTTTTTAATTCAATTCAATCCTCACCCATTTAAAAGAAAAAAAAAACACATATCCTCACCCAATCCCTCATTGCAAATATGCCCTCAAATCCCTTTGGGTACCCAGCCCAAGTCCCCAAAACCCTAAAACGGTAACCAGATGGTTCAATTTGTATGGTTAAGTTCCTCCGTCCGGCTTAGCCCCCAATCTCCCTTAACTCAGGCGAAAAAATTATTAAATACTTTTGAAGTATCATGTAAGTAATATTACGTGATATATTTAATAAATAAATAATTATAATTTAAATTATATAAATTATTTTTTATTTTTTATTTTTAATTATTCAATAAAAATAAATTATCATATTACTATTATAAAAATTATCTTTATTATATTAAGTAAAAATACTACGTAAATTTGTTATATAAAATTTCAAAAAAACCGAATGATTACTCTTTCGGGTGTGTGTTTGGCTTAGCTTTTCGAGCTAATTTTTAATTTATTATTATTATTTTTAATAATAAATTTTATATTTTAAAGATATTTATAATTTTTTATAAGTTATTATTACTTATTTTGTTATTTCAATTCTAAATTATAATATTTATTAAAAACTCACAACTTGTACCATAAATTATAATTTATAAATTATTAGGACCCAATTGACAATTAGCTTAAACAGTAAGAGCTTGCTTGGGATAAATTTTAAGTTTAGTTTTTAAGAGATTTAACTTTTTTGAAAAAAAAAGGAATAAAAAAAGTAAGAGTATTTTGAATAATTTGAAAAAAAATAAATGTTAAAAAAAAGATTAAAAAAATAAATTTTACTTTTTTTGAGTTGTCTCAAAAGCCATACAACACTTTAAAACCAAATGAACCAGCTTAAAATGTGAGCTTTTTAGAAAAAGTCAGCTGCACTTTTGATCCCAAACAGGCTCTAAGTTTTTTTTACTTTTTTGCGATTTTAACTAAAAAGCTAAATTTGTTTTAAAGTAAATTATTTGGTAATTTGGCTTTCAAGCTAACTTTTTTTAAGTTAGTTATTTGAATAAAAGGCTAACTTTTTTACTTATTATTCAAAATAGAGAATTTTACTATTTTTTATATTTGATATTAACAATTATATATAGTTGATTGTGGTAGTAAATAAGCTATGAATGAGAAGTAATGAGAGTGTTTGGGAATGTTATTACTAGTATCTTATAACTTGTAGTAGAAATTATGAGTGTTTCATAAAAATTTTGCATGAAATTGAAATAAAAAAATAATTAAAAGTTATAGTAGAAATTGTTGGTGCTTAAAAAATACTATAACTTATAAATAAAATCAGTAATAAGAAATTAAAAATTAGTAGCAGGAATTTGGTCAAACACTCCCAATTATTGTATTTTAAAAATAATAGTAGTTTAAATAAAATATTCTAAAAATTTGTATTTAGATTTAAATTTTTAAATTTTTAAATTTTTTTATTTTTTTGACAAACGGACAATTTTAATTTTTTTTTTTGACATTTTTTTACTAAAAAACTAAAACACAAAAATTATCAATTAGAATCTTAATATACATTAAATATTTTTATTTATTAAAATTATTACATACTTAATATTCAAGAAATAACTAATAATTTTTCCCTAAAGTGGTAATGACAAGACCAGAGATGGTGACTTCTCTCATTTCTCGCTAAAGTCAGCAAAAAAAGACCCAAAATAATGTTAACTAGTGTAGAATGGACAATTGGCTAATAGATAAAAGGCGGTGTTTGTTTCGGTACAGTTCACTTTCTAGAAATTACCGTTACGTGAAGTTTAAAATTTACATTTTATAATTATTCATGTTTAAAATTTCAAAAAGAATCAAATTAAATTAAAAGTTCAATTCAATTCAAAATAATTTGTTAAATTAGCTTTTAATCTATTTTTTTAAAATTAATTAATTGAGAAAAATAATTTTTTTAATTTTAACCAAATTAAACAATATTACTTTTTTACAAAATTAATAATAACAATTACATACAATAGTTAGTATTGATAGGTAATAATTAAATTATTAATTTGATTATTAATAATTTAAATATCATATTGTTTAAATATCATATTGATTTAAACAATATGAATTTGAATATCATATTCCTTGAATTAGTGATTTAGTATCTTAATTTGATTTTTTAATTTTTAAATTTTTTTTTATGAAATGGGCTATATTGGTTTTTACGTTTTTTTTTTACCGAAAAACAAAAAACTTAACTTGCAAATTAGACCCTCAATATGCCGTGTGGATTGAAAATATATCATATATAGTTACTTATATCACCTTTGATTTGGTATAAATTTGTCGTTACCATGTTATCCATCATAAAAGTCATATTAACTCGCATATCATATAACCAAATCACTTCAAATATCTTATTTATCATAAAAGCCACATTAACTCACATACCGTATAAATAAATCACTTTAAAGTATCTTATAAAGGTAAATATATGAGCTTTTATGATGTATTATACAATCCAATACCCTTGTATTAATTGAAGATTAGTGGTGTTTGACATTGTTGAAACTAATAGCTCATAGATTATACCTTGTAACTGAAGTTGTGATTGTTTAGTAAAAATTATAATTTGTAGATAAAAGAAAAAAAAAGTAGTTATAAATTGTAGCAGAAATTGTAGTTGTTTAAAAAAACTTGTAGATCATATTTGTTTGATTAGATTAATAATAAGGGAGATATATAATCTCACTAGATAAGTAGTTCTATGAGACTAGTAATAAATAAATTATTAATACTATATTCTTTTAAGTAGTGTATATTTCGCATTTTGTTGGATTAGTTATCCAATAGATTGATAATTCTCCAATCACATGCTACAATTCAAATAAATAAAATATAATCTAATTTCATGTTTAATCCGATCAATCAAATATACCTATAATTTATAACTAAATTAGTAAGTATGAAACTAAAAATTATTAACAGTAACTTTATCAAACACCCCCATTACTAGAGTCAATAAAATCTTAGTTACATCAAAAAAAAAAATCTCAAAATGCATACGTATTACCCATTTTGTAATTATAAATTCAACTGACTGAAATAAAATTTTATTTTTCATTCAATAAAATGCAACATAATTACAATTTGAGTTTTTCTTAGTTGGTGTAAATAAAATTTTGTTTGCGCAATCAATATCAAGAGGGTAATTGCCATCTAATTTACAACTTTGGAATAAGATGATAATTTTTAAAAGGCCAAGATTCTACTGTCTTTTAACTAAAAACTGAACTTTAAGAAAAATCAGTATATCTTACTCTAAACAAGGGTAATTGTAATCTAATTTTGGTTAACATGTTTTTTGTTCTTTTTAGTTAAATCAAAACATTAGTTCTTGACATATTGTTATAAATTTTTTATTTCATTATAAAAGACAATATCATACTTGAAGAAATTGAGAAGAGAAAATAACTGTATATTCTCTGTCTATGGAAACTGTAAAGATATGGCCTATTTATAGGCGAATAGGGATAAACAATAAGAAGATATAATTGAATAAAAACAAATCAGAATAAAATCAATCTAATCAATCTAATA
>JAULJZ010078130.1:0-12791 GCA_032270985.1 Heliamphora pulchella | reverse complement strand
TAAGTCAAACATTAATAAGTCAAAAAGCTTGATTTAAATTGGCTTTAAGCTAAAAGACAAAAAATTTAATGTAAAGTTGGTATAATTTTTTAAAATTTATTTTAAAATAATTTTATATTCAATATAAATCTTATTTGATAAATTTTGATCAGTAAATTTTAAAAGAATATTTTTTTTATAAAAAATGAATGTATATACTAAAAATTATGATATTTTTAAAAAATATGTAAAAATTTTATGTAAAAAAAGAAAAAAAGTTAAACAGCTAAAAAGTCTATGAGTTCTCAAATGAAAATTTTAAACTTTTTAAACTTTAAACAAAAAAATAAAAATATTTGACTTCAAATGAGTTGCCAAACGAAACCTATAAAGCAATCCCTATATATTCGACGCCGACATCAGAATTGCATTCTTACGTGTTGAAGAACTCAGACAAAAAGATGGCTAAGCCAATGTTTGGTTTTTTTTTTTTTTTTGAAAGTTTTTGTTTAAATTTTTTTTAAAAATTTACTTGTTTGGTTTCTTACTATAATTATTGGGTTTTTTTATATTCTTTTATATTGATTTTTTTAATGAAAAAATCAAAAAATCAAAAAACTTATAAAAAAACTAAGCCAAACAGATACTAATATAATGATTGATGATGATATTATTAACATCAAAGACCGAATCTTCTCACTGATTTTTTCCCCATTTCTTCTTTGAATCTTCTCTCTGACCATAGTAAAGATCATGCAAATCACCAGCTAGTGAGAGGTCGTTAATAAGTAATAAAAATAATTTATTAATATTAATATATTTTTAAAGCTGGAGTTTATTTGTGAGACTCTGACCTTTTTTTTTGTTGATATTTTTTGACGTGTAATTTATCGTTTTTATAAATGCATATTTATATGCGTTTTATGCATGATCGGATTTATATCTGCATGTGGAGTTGGTTATCGGGACCGCTGGGTGTTGTGGTGAGTTTTTTTTTTAAAAAAAGATATTTTTGTGATCTATAAATATCTAACCTTAGATATTTTTTAAAGAAATTTCATATATCTAACTTTTGAAAATTCTTGAAACCTCTACCGTCTCTCTAACTTCTCGGAGACCGAAGCTTGGTTTTCAGCGATCAGATAGCGAATCTTTAGTATCCTCGCTGCGAGCTATGCGTTCATCTGGACAGAATTTCGTTTCGATGAAGTTCGTTTTCTTCACGTGGTTCGAGGTGCCGAGTTTTTGAGTCAACAAGGTAGGATCATATACTCTCATGTCTTAAAGGATGCTACGTGTAATTGTATGTGTTTTTACCGTTTTAAAATGCATGAAAAATTGGTTTATGTTTCAAAAAGTTAGATTTTGGTTCAAAATCGTTTTTGGTTGATTTCGGTTGGATGAAACAGGTTTTGAGGCGTTTCTTTCAGCGTTTCTTTGTGATTTTGGGCTTATGTATGTTCGAGGGTATCAAATGGGAGTTTGGTTGCTTCGATTTTGAGGTTAGAAGGCTGGATCCGTAGCTAGGGTTCATTTTCTACCGTGGTCCAGTCAACTGGACTGGGTGGTTCAGTCGACTGGGTCGACAGTAGGGTGATCCAGTCGATTTGGGTGAGGATCCAGTCGACTGGCCTGGGTTTGGGTTTTTTTGTTCTTTTTTCAGTAGGTTTTTAGTTGACTGAATTATGGGGTTTAGTCGACTGATGTCCTGTTGGGGCTGCTTTGGTTGTTTGGGAGGTCGTGCTGTGGCCTTGGGGATTTGTTGTTGTTTTGTTGTCGTCCTCGGAGGTGACGTGATTTTGCAATCGAGGTGTTAGTGCATGGTTAGATGCGAGGGGTGGGTGCATGATTAGATGCGAGGTGTTGGTGCATGGTTGTATGCGTGGTGTTTGTACATTGTTAGGTGTGAGACGTGTTTGGGTTCGAAGTTCTTTTTGAAAAGGGAGTTTTGGGAAAAAAATGGTGTTTTGTGAAAATATTTATGATAACCGAGTTATGGGAGGTTTGATGTTGGCCTTTGAGTTAGGTTTTGTTTTGTAGATTGTTGGTTGTTCAGGTGAGTGAATGTCGTGTCGAATTGTGTGGCATGTGATGTCGTACTGGGGTGTGTGGCATGTGATGTCGTATTGGGGTGTGAGGCATGTGATGTCGAGACGAGTGTGTGGCATGTGATGTCATACCGAGGTGTGTAGCATGTGATGTCGTGACGGGTTATGTGGCGTGTGGCGTCGTTATGTGAAACGTAGTGTTTATACGTGATTTTGTGCATTTAAACTCTAACTTTTTTCATGCATGTTGCAGGACAGATATGTGGTCTTGGTGTATTTAAAATTCTGATTTTATTTATGCGTGTGTGTGTAGAGTGATATGGATGAAAAAGTGATCCGATGAACGTTAGCTCTGGTTAACGATGGACGAAAAAGTGGTCCGATAAATGTTAAATCTAGTTAATAATGCATGTGTGTGTATGGGAATCTAAGGGACGAAAAAGTCGATGTATCTGTATGCGAGTATCTGAAGGACGAAAAAGTGATTTTGAAGATGCGTATGTTGCGTGGGTTGCGTGGGTGGTATATGTTAACTCTGGTTAACAATGCATTAGTTGAAGCGTATACTGATTTTTCGGTGAAAGCTCGAGAAGAAGCATGTGTGCATTATGTGGGTTGCACGTGTTGTGTATGTATCATCGTGTTTTTTTTATAGAACCGTTGCATGTGGAGCTCGTGAGAGTCGATATAAATATATCTGTGTTGCATGTGGGGCTCGTAAGAGTCGAGGTATATATTTGTGAAGCACTATAGTATATATGTATATATGTAAAATTGTTTTCTTTTGAGGCTCGTGTGAGTCAGGATATAAAACTGTTTTCAAATTGTTTTTAAAGCTCGTGCGAGTCGAAAAATCTCTTATCTTTCGTATTACTTCTTGATCACATAAAACATGTTTTTGATGCTCGGGCGAGTCGTAACATACATATTACTCTGCTAGTATGTTTAGTTTTTATTTCATATTTGTGTAGTTTTTGCTAAGTTTTGACTCATGGTATGGGATTTGAAATATTTTTCAAGTGCATACGGTCAAGCAGGTTGATCGAGAAGAGCCGATTGGAGTGGAAGACATGTAATCTTCTCTTTTTGTTTCGTTTGGACTATGTACTGTTTTCCATACTTTTGTTTTGGAATCAATTGGTGTAAGCTTGTTGGCAAGTATATTGATTACATGTATATATTGTATCTTGAGAGTAAAACATTAGGTTATGTGTTGTTTTTCAGTTTTGTATGGTGGTTTATGGGTGTTTCACGTGACCCGATCGACGGAGCGTGATATTTTTATTTTTATAAATATTAATATATTTTGTATAAATATCTATACATTGTACACTTATTAAGTCATTATTTACCAATTAATAGGTGGTGGTTAGCATTTTAATAAAAGTAAAAAAAACTTGTGTGTGATGCACGACTAAGTTAAACCCGAAGAATTTTATTTATTTTTTTAAAATTTTAAAAATTTTCTTAGTTTGAATTTTGTATTTATTTAGATTTCTGGATAAGAAATTTTTGAAAAATTTAAAATTTAACTTAAAAAAAATCACTAAAATGAAAATAAGAACATCAATTTGCCTTATTGATTTATTTTGACGTATTCTTATTTTTTATATTTGTTTTATATTTTTTGGTCAAAAAAATTTATTTTTTTTGGCCTCGCGTCAATTAGAGAAGTTAGAAAAGCATAATAATTTGATCAAAATATTTTTCTTTACTAAAGATTAAAAAAAGCAACTATTCCAAACAGGGCCAAGTTTGTGTCGCTAAACTGGTATAATAAAAAGAAAATCGCAATATGTTACTCTTTTTAGGAGAAGGATTTTATTTTTGCTTTGTTAGAGAAATAGCTATTTAAATAAAACTCTTTTTGCAAGAAAATGAACAAAAATACAAAATTATTTTATTAATTTAGCCAACAATTTTTTAATATACTTTTTAACAAGACCCTCTCTACTTTAAATATCGGCCTTTAATTTTTTTTCTTTGATTCATATTTTCATTTTTTTTGAATATAATTATGTTTTAACAACAGTCATATTTTCAAAAATTATATTTTTTAAAATCTCCAATTATAAATAATGCAGTTATCTCCTTAAAAAAATTAATCATGAGTATTTTTTTACTTGCAATTGTGAATACTTAGAAATAATAATTTTGAGTAACCAATAGCAACAATTCAATATTATTATAGTAATATTGTAGCAAATTAAAACTCTTAAAAGTACTGTTATATCAACACTGTATTAATAATATTTAAAACTAATTTGTTGATTGAATAGTTACTCAACAAATTTGTTGAACTGTAGTAGCTACAATTAAATTAGCTAGCTTTTTACCTAATCTTCTTAAGATCTTATTTTATATATTTAACTAACTAAAATAATTAAAAATATTAATTTAAGTAGACTGACTTAGAGGTCTTTTCTCCAACCTAGGTATTCGCAAAGCTATTGACAGTAACTTTTAGTTTTCTGTTATTAATTTTTGTTATAAATTATAATTTTTTTTCAAGCAATTACAACTTTTGCTACAAATTATAAATATTTTTTTTATTTCAACTATAAGTTATAATTTTTATTAAACATCTACAATTTTTACTATAAACTATAATTTATAAGCTACTGATTAAACATCTACAATTTTTACTATTAAACATCTACAATTTTTACTATAAACTATATATATATCAATATTTTTCTATACTAAAAGAAAAGATAAAATACTTTTTAAAAATTTAAGCTTATTTTTTATAATAATAAAAATATTTTTTTTTCAAAAAAATTATTTTCTGAATTAATAGAAAAAATTTATTTTTTAAAACCCGGGCTTATGTTCTATCTTAATAGAAAATATTTTATTCTCTCAAAGAAAATTTTTATTTTCTACATTAATAGAGAATAAAATCATTTTAAAAATTCAGATTTGTTTTTTTATATTAATACAAGAAAAACAATTCTTGAGTTCACGTTTATTTTCAATACTAATAGAAAATAAAATATTTTAATTTTTATAATAAATAAGAAAAATAATTTTTCTACATTAATAATAAAAAATTTAAGTTTATTTTTTTTATAATAATATAAAATAAATTATTTTAAATTTTTTATAATTATTATTTTTCTATATTAATAGAAAATAATATTTTTTTTTTTCAGATAATGCTTGTTTTAACAACAATGTTTATATTCTGCAGAATTTATTAAAGAGTTTTCTTATATTAAATAAGAATATATTTATTCTTATATTAATAAAACATAATATTTTTGTCAAACAATGTTTATTTTCTATACTAATAAGAAAATACTTTTTTCAAAAAGTATTCATACAATAAAAAATGCATATTTTTCATATAATAGAAAATAAATTTTAACATTTATTTTCAATACTTAATAAGAAAATTATTTTTAAAAAAAATATTCTTATAAAAATAAGATTTTTTTATAAAATTTTTTCATATTAATAGAAAATAAACTTCTTTTTAAAGTTTTCTTCTAAATCTTGTAATAAATAAGAAAATTCTCATTTTCTATATTAATAGAAAACTAATTTCATGTTTTCTTAAAATAATAAAAAATAATTATTTTCTGTTAAGAATTAATTAATTCATCAAATGTTCACATGCTTGCTATTGTAGGCAAGCGTACACATATATACACACACTAAAATCATGGTTTTACTATGAACTATTTTTATCAAAAGATATATGCCCAAGTGGGTTCAACCATATCATTGTAAATATTTGTATATAAATAATTTTTTTTATCATTATTCTCTAACTTTAATATAGTCTGTTTATGAACATTATTGCATTTATTTTATTCTAACATATATTATTTTCATATTAAAATATTTGAAACTACATATTGTTTAAATGTTATTTTTCATATGCATAAGAATTAAAAACAATTTATTAAATACAGAGATTAATATTGACTGGAATTGGTATGGAAGGGAGATGTTGGATGTCTAACACATTCCTAACTTGTAACAGTCTATTGTTCCACAGATAAAAATAAAAGTCATTTTTAAAATTAAATCCAACTATTATACCATTTTAAATTATAACTTTTTGTCAGCGTTCTAATATCTTTTTCAAAATTAAGACTTAATTTTCAAAGTTTACGTTACATACTTTGGAAATAGTTTTAAAGGGGTGTCCTAACCAACCCATACTCCCTATTAAGTGGCGATTTCAAATTTTTAAAATCAAGATCTGAGTTCAGTTGTTAAATTTATTTAAACTTCATCGCATTAAAGTAATAATTTTCAGGCCTATCTAACTAAAAACACCATCCCAAGGGTCAGAAATTATAGCGCTGACACTAAATATTTCACTCTTGTTTGAAATTTCTTGAATATGACAGTAAAAGATTTCTCGTGGTTAAAAAACTCATAAATGATAAAAAACTGCACTTATTACACTCGAAATTTAAAATAATTAAAATTTTAAAATATAAGAAATTTCTCACGTGATTTTTTATGTGATTTTCATCAAGTATGAATTTTTTTTCATACTATATATCAAAATGAAGTGAAATATTAATATTCAATAAACCAAATTGTGGTTATAATAAAAGTTATCATAGAGCTCAATTTCTTTAACAAATTCTTCAAAACATTGTAATAAGACAATCAAAAAAATTATAAATGTAATAATAACAACGATCTCATATGAGTAGACATAATTGTGTAGCTGACAAGGCAGTCGGGGCACTACATAGTCATTTCCTAAGAGAACTTAAAAGCTTTTCTATGTGAACAATCATTTAATGTTTTCTTAGGGTATGATGACATGGTGTCTTAATGTCTCTAGGAATTATAATTTTTTGAGATCTACAACCAAATGTAAGGGTTCACACAATTATATGATTTTTGGGAGAATCGGAGCACCACACGCCGCGTCCAAAGTGCACTTAATATTTTTTTAGGTTAAGAGGCCAATTATATTAAATAATAATATTACAACTGTAAATAACGTTATCTTGTTTAGTTTTGCACATGAGAGGAGTAACATTAGCAATTTAGCATGGGTCGATCAAATCTTTTTGGTAATAGTAGCATTTTAATTTCATATTTTGTATTTTACACTTCGAAACAATAGTACAAAAATATGTGGGACGGAACAACTACACATACTCGAGAAATTAGTTGACGTAAAATGCCAGATATCTTTGTTAACAAAAAAAATTCTATTAATTAGAGATTATCAAGAAAACTTATAATATTAGGCATAATGATGGACCTAAAAGCCTGATATGAGCAAGCAATTACCCCTAAGTGTCAAAGAAATCTCGTAGTTATAATGATATCATGCTTAATAAAAGTCGCTTCTAGTATATTTTTTTAAAAAAATTAATAGTTGCCAAATAATATCTTTTAAAAAGCATCTCTCCATGATAATTAAAATCCTAGTCCTTAATTAGGTTCACAATTAGAAATTTCAAAATAAGAAAAAAAAACATATAATGACAAAAAATAAATAAATTCATTTTAAATATAATAGTTGCTGATTCATTTGTAAAAAGGCTAATTAGGTGACATGGTAGCACAATATTGAAATTTAGAAGTGACACTATCACTTCTCCTCTGTCATTCATTATAATGTCCTTATAACTCTCTTAACTTTAGGTGGTTTTTGCGGGTGATTCTTTTTTATTTGCCTGAACTTATGTTAAAAATAACAGTTATACCTCGTGATAAAAATTATAATTATTTAAAAAATATATTAATTTATACCTGAAAATAATTATTTACAAAATAATAATAATTACACCTTGTGACTGAAGTTGGTTTTGTTCTGTTTTATCCTCCTCCCCCCCACCCTATTTTTTTGTCTTTTTTTTTTTAAATCTTATCAAAAGGGAAAGTAATATATGGAATAACGAATATGGATAATATCGTCACTCCTATGATCAGTTTGAACAAGTTTTAGTCTGGCATGTTCTATCTAGTATTTTAATAGTAAAATATAAAGTAATATTAATAATTTAATAATTAATTAATTGGTTAATTTTAATGTTTTAAATTAAAAATATAATTTTAGTAGTTTTTTAATTCATAGAAGCTAAAAAAGATAAACTAAAAATAATAAAAGTAAAAGCTAAATTAATTTTTTGGTGGATTAGTAAAAGTAAAAGTAATATAAATGAATGTTTTTTTACTTTTTATATAGAAGAATATGAGAAATGAGAAAGAATAAAAAGTTGTTGCGGGATTGATTACGATAAACAATTTCACCCACAAATCACACGAAGTACGCACAAGTTATAAAAGAAAGAAACACAAACAAAAAAATAACCACAAGAACAAGATACTCAGATTTACATGATTTGGCAAGTTGTGCCTACGTCCACGGACATACACTTTTTACTATAATTTTTGAGAGAATACAATATTTATGTTTTGGGACAAAGCACTATGTGAAAACTAGGTCTTAACATTGACCATCCACAACCCTAGCAACTTTAAAAACGCAATCCTGAAACAGACCGATCGATCGCTCTTCAGATTGCTCTATCGATCATCGATCCTAATCTATTTGTCTATTGATATGTTTTTGACTGCTTGTAATATCGTTATAGATCGATTGATCAGTTCCAGACATATCGATCTGTCTATCAATCCTGATCAATTTGTTTGCCAATCTATCTGGCACAGCTCGCAGTACTTCTACAAACAGATCCATCGGTCTCTAAACTAATCGATCTGTTTGTCACACAGATAGATTTTTTTTACCTTTCAACAATCTCGCATTTAAAGTAAATCCACTCTAAGTTTTTCGATACCCGAAAACTATCGTTGCTTCAAAACCAACTAAGGAAACCAGTGTGAGCCATCCTCACGTCTTCTAAGGTTAAAGACCAACTGAAACTGAGCAGTCCTTCAGCTTCTCCATTGTCACCACATTTGTGAACATATCTGCAGGACTCTCATTTGAGTGAATTTTCTCTAGATTAAATTGTCCGTCTTCCAAATGAGATCAAATAAAGTGATACTTGATGTCGATGTGCTTGGTCCTTGAACAGAACGCCGAGTTCTTTGCAAGAAGTATAACACTAAGATTGTCACTAAACAACTGAAATTTATCTTGTTTTTTACCCAGCTCCTTCAAGAAACCTTTTAGCTATATCATCTCCTTGTACGTCTTCGTGACTACTTTATACTTTGCCTCTATGGTAGAAATAGTCACAATCTTCTACAATCTGGATACCCAGTTTACTGTTGCACTACCTAAAGTAAATACATATTGGGTAGTATTTTTCCTACTATCAATGTCTCTTATTAGGTCTGAATCTATATAACTTTGCAACTAAATTCCCGAGCCATGACAAAGTTCAAATCATTGAACTTCTCAATTTTGATCGTTTATTTTTCTACCATGTTACATTCTACAACCTTCAAACTGGGAACTCTGCTTCCAGTTGAAGATAATCCCACCCACAAGCCACATGAAACGTACACAAATCACAAAAGAAAAAAAAAACGAACAAGAAAACAATCTCAGGAACAAGACACATAAATTTATATGGTTCAAAAAATTATCTCTAGATTTACGGGCTAACACTTTTTACTATAATCTTTGAGAAAATTCAATAATGATGTTTTGGGACAAAACATTACGTGAAAACTAGGTCTTAACATTGAACAGTCACAACCTTAACAGCTTTAAAAACGCAATCTCGAAATAGACCGATCGATTGATCTGTAGCCCGTTTGATTGGTCATCTGTCAATCGATTTGTCTTTGATTGCTTGCATCAATTCTGATCAATTTGTTAGTCAATTCGTTTGATACAACTCGCAATACTTCTATAGACCAATCGATTACCCTCAAGACCGGTCGATCCGTCGGTCACATAAATGGATTTCTTCACCTTTCAACAAAAAAAATGATTAAAATTGTCGTATTTCAAGGGTAAAATTTTTGACACTTATGTAAATGTCAAATCAAATTGTTCTATCTTGTTATATAGATAATTATATTAGTTTTAAATATTTTAAAATTTATATAAGTTTACTCCTCTTAAGATTTTTTTTAAAAAAAAATCTAATATTAATCCCATAAAATATTAAAAAAATTATCTTTTTTCCTAAATTAAAATTTTACGTCCACCAATGTTCAAACCCTTCACGACTTGAATAGTACAATAAATAAATGAAAGAAAAATAATATGTAATTGCTCAATTTTTCTATGAAAATAAAATTAAGAGAGTCCAAGCAATTGTTTGTTTATTTATTTAGTAAAAGATATTATCGTTATTGAATATTCTTAAGTATAGCCTTGACAGCAATAATAACCATATTCTATATATTAACAGAAAAAGACAGCAATAATAACCATATTCTATATATTAACAGAAAAAAGTATGTTAACATAAAATAAAAAAAAATCCCACCTAATATAAAAGAAAAAATTGTACCCTATTAAGCTTCTATAACCTGTAAAGTCAATCATAAGTATGGATGTATATTATATTTATTAGACAATACATAAATTTTGATGTAATATTTATATAAGTGTTAAAAATTTAACAATTAAAATAAAATAATCTTAATCTTTTATTTTGTTATCTTTCATTCTCATGTTCTTCTTTGTAAAAAAATAAATAAAAGAATATTAATTTTTATTTCTTCTCCTTTTACTAATCTAATAAAAAAATGATATGATTTTTACTTTTATTCTTTTTATTTTATTTTTTTACATCTATAAATATAAAAAATTAATAAAATTATATTTTTAATTGAGTATCTTAAAATTATCTAATTAGCTAATTATTAAATTATTGATATTACTTTTTTTTTCACTATTAAACTTCTAATATCTATTTCAATTATACAATATAGAACTTTGGATGTGGCATATGTGTAAAATCTAATCATTGAAATGAAACAATTTTGACCTTTCATTTTGTTATCTCTATTCACTCATGTTTTTCTTTGTAAAAAAGTAAATAAAAAATGCATAAGTTTTTATTACATCTCTTTTTACTATTTCAATGAAAAAATAATATAGTTTTTACTTTTAATAAAATTATATTTTTAATTGAGTGCCTTAAAATTAGTTAATTAACTAATTATTAAATTGTTGATATTATTTTTTGTTTCAATATTAAATTTCTATATAACAAGATATAATTTTTGATGTGACATTAATGTAAGTGTTAAAAATCTAACTATTAAAATGAATCAAATAATTTCGTTTTTACTTTTACTATCTGTTTTTTTTACCTTTACAAATTAACAAACTAATAAATTTATATTTTTAATTAAGTATTTTAAAACTGGCCAATTATTAAATTATTGATAAGTTGGCAGGCTTGATGTGACTTTTATATGATAATTTAACGGTAAACAGAGTTTGAAATAATTAATAGTTTTAATTACATTTATATTAAAAAAGTAATTCGTGTATTCCGGATCGAAAAGAAGTGTTTTGCATAGTTGTGTGGCTGTAATCACAACAAAATATGAATTTTTTTTTATGGTGGTGTTTGAGTTTTTCTCGGTACTCTTAGTATTTTAGTTAATTTGTAGTTTCGTTCATAATTTTTTTTCTCTTTATTAATATCGAATTGATTGAGGTTAAAATTCTTTCTATGATTTTTTATATATATTATTATTTGAAAAATAAAATTTAAAATTAAGTATTAAAATATATGAACAATCTTAAAAGAAAATTATGAGAGTACTTTCATATATGGATTATTTCTAGTATATATAATAATATAATGACTGTATTATGTGAAAAGATTGCACTTCTTTTTTTAAAAAAAAATTATAAATACACTCATTTGTTTGTGTCTTTATCATATAAAATGCATTTTTAGGCTTTGTTTGATTGTGAAATTAGAAAGGTAGTAAACTATTTTATTATTGTCATATATATATACTAGCGCACGAAGCACACGCGATGCGTGTACAAACTCGAATTATGTTAAAAAAATTATATAATAATTTGTATAAAAAATTCTTAATTGAAATTATTACTATCAATTCATTCAAATATTTCATATATATTAGTTCCATAAAATCTATATTGCTATCAACATAAATTCAAAAATAGTTCACCCATTAGTTACATTATTCAATGAAATTATTTTACAGAGGCATTTAAGATAATTATTAGGAAAAACGAATTCAAGAAAATTCAACAGTAATTCATCTTTAAATTTTTTAACATAATAGTAATAGATTCAGTAGTAATGAATTTAAGCCACAATACAAAATACATACCGTTCAATTATGGGTCTTCACTAATTGCATCAAAAGTGCATAAATGTTGCTGCAAGACTAGAGGCCGACTCGCAGATGTGGAAACCAAAATCGCTGAATAAAATTATCAAAATATACAAAATAAATTAACATATTAGCACCAAATAAAAAGAGGCAAAAAAAAAAAAGACCCGTAACAGAAAATTGGATCTTCATATAAAAATCTCACTTCTGGATGACTCGCAAATGGGGCAGCCAAAATCGTTGAACGAAATTACCAAAATACACAAAATAAATTCATATATTAGCATCAAATAAAAATGGGCAAAAAAAAAAAACGAAAACCCACAACAGAAATTTAGATCTTCATGTAAAAATCTCACTCCTCACGCCATTAAAAAAGAATAATGATCTCCCGGTCAGGTCTCTTTCCACCAGACCATTACAAAGTAATCTCTCATAAGTCATAAAATTCTTTCTATGTCAGTGGAAGAATCTGATGATCTCCTCTTCTCTCTCTCTCTCTCTCTCTCGACAATTTTGAAGAATCTC
>JAULJZ010078119.1:0-12791 GCA_032270985.1 Heliamphora pulchella | reverse complement strand
TAAATCATGTCTCAAAAGTAAACAAAATATATCAAAAAATATTTTAAACTCTAATAAATATAGTTTTAGAAAAAAAAACATGCATATCAGTTCATTTTCCTTGATATGTGCAAAACAAAAAAAATTCACAGCTCTGGTAACCGCTACCGTTGCGCTACGGCCGTTATGTCCCGAAACCGTGCCACTGTTACCGTTACGGCGACCGCTACCGCTATTTGAAACCATGAATCATACTGCAACAGTTCCCATCGTTCTCATTTTGGCTGGTTATAGTTCATCATGTTCCAACTCGATAGTCTTCATTCAAGAAGATAAATGAGTCGGGTGGGATCATGGTGGAGTGGATCCAAGCAAGCAGATTCGCCCAACGGATCTGGTAGAACAGTTCCAAGGTTCAAGTACGCCTTACGGTGTTATAGAGTAATCTGGAATAATGTGGCTCACAACATAAGAAACCCAAATACATGTACTTACAACCCTCTTTTGTGATTTTCTGAAGAGCTTTCTTGTGTTTACCTATGTAATTGGTCTGGCATCTATATGCAATAATATCTACTGTTGAAATGAAGTATTGTGGTTTTAAATGGTCTGGTTTTTATGTATGACCTGCAGCGTAACCATCTCTCCAGTTGGTCAAATATCTAGGTATGATGATCTCGGAACGTGGAATTAGTTTTTATTATTTTCCCTTTTTATTTTATTCTGTTATGATCTTGTCCAACCATCTTGGAATGTGGGATTAGTTTTTATTATTTTCCCTTTTTATTTTATTCTGTTATGATCTTGTCCAACCCCCACCGCCCCAGGCGGTCCTTGTTCTTTGAAGCTCTGTCATACTGTTTTTTCCCTATATCAATATTGTAGACGGGTGGTGGTTGGTAAGTGCAAATGATAAGCTGTGGTGCAAGCAGGGTGAGGGGTCCCAAACCCCCCCAGGCGGTCCTTGTTCTTTGAAGCTCTGTCATACTGTTTTTTCCCTATATCAATATTGTAGACGGGTAGTGGTTGGCAAGTGCAAATGATATGCTGTGGTGCAAGCAGGGTGAGGGGTCCGCCAGATAGAATAGATAGAATAGGAGAAATAGGAACTCAAAACAAGCTCCTATGTAAGAACAGCTACCATCTTGCAACTCAGCATGAAAGCAGAAACAGGCGTCGTACTAGAGGAACAAATGCAAACAAGTTTAAAGACGAATTTTTCGTTTTCCTTTATACTTGGGGTAAAGTAAGAAATCTATTTAAAGAATTTGGACTTCAGCAGCTTTTTTTATAAAAAAAAAGTTGATTAGAGGAAGGAAGAGAGGAAGCTGGTTAGAGGGAAAAGAGTTGAAGACTGTCATTTTTAAGAGATTATAAATAAATAAGAGATTATATTCTGCCATTAAGATCGAGCGCATTGCTTGAGACATCCTTATAGTCATACGATAAATGGTGTATATTACTCGATGACTTGAACCTTGAGGAAACCTTTTTGTGTATTCCATTTTTTTTTAAATTCTTATTGTGGCTCATGGTCAAACCAAATCAAACCAAACTAAACTTTTGTCTCAATCAATTGGGGTTGGCTACATGAATTCTTTTACGCCAGTCTGCTCTGTTAAGAGTCATATCATCGGTTAGTTTTAATAGGTTCATATTTTTTCTTAATACGGTATCCCATGTCAATTTAAGTTTAACCCCCTAGTGTTTTCATTATTTATGATCTTGTCGCTTTTTTCTACTACTACATCAATTAGTCTACGTTATATGTATTCAAATCACTTTAATCTATTTTTTCTCAACTTGTTCTCAATTGGAGCGACCCTTATCATTCCGCGAATCTTTTTTTTTCTAATTTTATCTTTTCTAATCTTATCACACATCCATCTTAACATTTTCATTTCTACAACACTCATCTTATTTATATAATATTTCTTAGCAGCCCAACATTCTGTCTCATAAAAATCGTTGGTCTAATAGCTATGCTATTAAAATTTTCTTTTAATCTTGTAGGTATCCGTCGATCACATAAAATTCCGGATGTATTCCTTTACTTGAGCCAACCAATTTTGATTCTATGGGTTACATCATTTGCAACCTTTCTATTTTTGTTAATAATCGAACCTAGATAATGGAAATATAAGAGTTTCTCTTAATGTTGAATCTTTACTTTTTCACCATTAATACTCCTATTACTGTCAAAATTATATTCTATATATTCAGTTTTGTTCCTATTTATTCGAAACACTTTTAATTTCAAAACTTTCCTCCACATTTTTAGCGTTTAGCGTTAACCCCACTTCTAGTTTCATTCACTAAGATAATATCATCAGCGAACAACATATACCATTGGACATCATCTTGAATGTGTTTAGTTAATTCATCCATAACTAAGGCAAAGAGATAAGGACTCAAAGCCCATCCTTGGTGTAATCCTACTTTAATCGGAAATTCACTTGTTTCTCCTGCAGGTGATCTAATTGTCGTGGCGGCTCCATCATACATGTCTTTTATTACATCAATGTATACCCTTTGTCACTCTCATTCCCTTCAATGCCCACCATAAAATATTTCTAGGCACTCTATCATAGATTTTTTCGAAGTCTATAAAAATCATATGATTTCTCTTCTTTCTCTATACTTCTCTATTAATCTCATTAGTAAGTAGATTGCTTCAATAGTTGATTTACCAGGCATAAAACCAAATTGATTCTGTGGCACTGTTGTTAGCCTAAGACGATATTCAATCACTCTTTCTCATAATTTCATCGTATGACTAATCAACTTAATACCTCTATAGTTGCTACAATTTTGAATATCTCCTTTATTTTTATATATAAGTACTAGAATACTCTTTCTCCACCCTTCGGGTATTTTCCTAGTCATTATGATTATTACATAATTTTGTTAACCAGGACACTCCCACTTCACCTAGGCATTTTCAGACTTCCACAGGGATACCATCTAGTCTTAAAGCTTTACTTGATTTCATTATCTTCATTGCAGTTTTCACTTCAAACTTTCTTATTCTGCGATAGAATTTATATTCTTTAGTTTCATCTGAGTTATCTGATTCTTCTCCTTCAAATCTTTCCACATGTTTTTGGTTTAATAATTTCTCAAAATAGATTTTCCTTCTTTCCTTAGTCTCTTCATCCTTCACTAGCACCCTTGAATCCTCGCTTTTTATGCATTTAACTTGAGTAAGATTTCTTATTTTCCTTTCTCTCTACTTAGCAATTTTATAGACGTCCTTTTCTCCCTCTTTACTATCTAATCTAGTACAAAAATCATCACAAGCTTTAAATTTACCATCTCTAATGATTCTCTTAAAATCCTTACAAGTTTGTTTATAACTTTTAAAATTATTCTCATTTCTATCATTTTTTCACCTTTTAAAACATTCTTTCTTTACTTTTACTATACCTTGGACCTTGTCATTCCACCACTAAGTTTCTTTAGGTGTAAGGCATTTCCTTTTCAACTCTCCAAGAACTTCTTTCGATATCCTTTTAATATATTTTGCCATTGTACTCCACATAGTATTAGTATCTTCTTCTAGGTTCCACCTTATTTTTTTACACATTTTGTCCTTAAAAATTTTTAATTTCTCACCTTTAAGGTTCCACCATCTAGTTCATGGGATTTTAATATCTCTTCTCGTTTTATATCGCCCCTTAATGTGAATATTAGATATCTAGTACCACAAGTCTAGGAATGACCTTGCAATATTTACATATTAGGTGATCTATGTTCCAAGTAAGGAAATACTCTATTTGACTTTTATGAAACCATTTTTTAAAAGTTATTATGTGTTCTTCTCTCTTTTTAAAGAAGGTGTTGGTTAATATAAGATCAAATGCCACTGCAAAATCTAGGATTCCTTCTCTGGCCTCATTTCGATCACCAAAACCAAATTCCTCATGAACTTTCTCATATCTTTGTCTCTTGTTTTATCTCTTTCTTTTGATTTCTTCCTCTACTCATTTAGTCTCTTGTAAGCACGTTATATTAATTTTTCTTCTAATCACAGTATCAACTAATTCCATTGCTTTACTTATTAAAGTTCCTATATTCCAAGTTGCTAATCTAAGCCTATGGTCTCGGGCTAGCTTTTTTACCCGCGCTCGTCCAGGGAAGCACAGGAACCCTTACTCATTTTTCACCACACTTGGGCACCGGTGTGGCGCCCCTTGCCCATTTTTCGAAATGCTTGGAGGCAGGCGCAACGCGTCGCTTAAGAGGGACGCCCTAGCATTGGCACATAAATTCTTTGGATTGATGTTTATAGAGATCTGACGGGTTTTTTGATGTGCTTGCTGTCAGCTATTTCACGCACAACCTTTCTCCTTTCTCCGAGCTTAGGACCGGCTGTATAATAGATAATACTTTAAGTACTAATCAGGCGGAGTTATTGTGGCTCTTAGTCAATGCAAGGAAATTTGTTTACTTATAAATTCCATTTTTTTCAACCAAATTACTCTCAAGCGTGGTTGTTTTGCGGACAACATTCACCCATAATTGAATAGAGTGGATCAACTAAAATGGATCAATTAACCGATTATGAAGGATAAATTTATCCCTTTTTGGCATTCTTTGCCTTTTATAAGTTACTTAGATTGTCTTGGGATCGATTAATTTGATATGAACAGGTTTGGATGTGATCTTTTTAAGCGGCTTATCGTATGGCAGGAAAATAAGTCATTAACTCTCTGTTTGCCTGATTGCTGCAAATCTTAATCAGTTTTTGTTTTCTGTTTGATTTCGATGGTTTTATGAAATCTACACTTGCCAGGGCAGCTGCTTACACCCAGATCCACCAATATCCAGAAGCGATCAGGGACTGTCTTAAATCCATTGAGATAAACCCTAGTTATAGCAAGGCTTACAGTCGGCTGGGATTTGCTTATTATGCACAGGGAAACTACAGGGATGCTATTGATAAGGGATTTCTGAAAGGTTTGTATGAAATTATTCATAACATGTAAAACAATACAATAAAACTGAAAGCGTGGACGATAATTTAAGTTTGAATAGCCAATAACCATGCCCATATGCACTGTCTGTTATCCATTCTCTATGTATGCTAGGGTTTATGGCAGGGGTTTGTATATTGTTCTCTTTTTTATTTAGTAATTTAGTTCTAGTTGTAATGTTCTTCAATGCATATGCACCAGCGTCAGATAATTGGTAATAATTGATTTGATGGACAACGAAATTGCTGACATTGCTCTCAGTCTACCCTTGCTGTTAATTGGTACCTAACCTTATTGTGTTCTACTCAGAATTGACTAATTGTTCTTTTTTTTCAATCTCATGCAAAATAAACAATATAACCGTAGACCCATTTGTAACAGAAAGGAGGGGAATTGGAAGAATACATTTTCATTTCTTATGATGTTATTCAATCAATTAGAAAGAAGGGGAATTGGAAGAATACATTTTCAATTTCTTATAATGTTGTTCAATCAATTTCAGCAGTTGATTAGTCAGGGTGGTGATTAAAATGGTAGTGCAAGCTGAGTAACCATACTTACAAAGCTATATGTCAAATAATCAGGCTTGGCTAGATAAATAAGACACCTGTTTGTTTATGGTGTAGATTTGGAAAAAGCATTAATTTTCTTCTGCTTTATCCATTTTGTAGCAAATTATATTATGTTTACAATTACAAATACTTTGTAACATCTCTCAAGATACAAGTACCTATGGAATAGCCTTGGTAGCATGGACACTTCTAAAGAGGAGACACGCTCGTGTTGGACGCCGACATTCATTCCACTCCATTACACACTGGACACGTCCAAAAATGTCTTCATATTTTATCAATCTTTTAGAACTAGACACAGTTCAGACATATGGGGGGCATGTGCGTCTATCATTTAGACATATGAAATACATATGCGGCTTGGCACAAGATTGAGAAATAACTTAACGGTCAATTGACTAAACGAAAGTGTGGATTTATACTTAATAGATATTAATCCTTCCTCCTCTAGGCTTTTTGATTATATGAATTGTAAAAAAAAAAAGTTCCAATACTGTTGTTTTGCACAGTCACTTACTTGGTTCTCGGGCATTGTTGATCCATTCTTGAATCAATTTTTGGATTTTGTTGAGATTTTTGAGCAAAGAGTTGTGTATATTGCAGCTTTAATTGTTTTGTATATTGTTTCTTATAGTGTATATGGTTGGCACCTCCTTGATGGATTTTTTATGAAATCTTTCTTATCAAATAATAATCATAATTTTTTTATAAGTAAAATCAATAAAATAAATGAGGCATAAAGAGTATGCCATCCGTATACAAAAATAGTCACTAACAGAAAGGCCCTATACACTTCCCTGTGTATCAAAAAACTCCACAAAATTTAAAAATTAACAAGAGAAGGATTACACCCTTCATATCCCAACTATACAAGAGACTAACTAAACTACTTTTAAGCTTGAACAAAGAGGCTTTCAATGCCTCCAAAATGCCGGCGGTTCCTCTTCTGCCTAATGATCTACATCAAACCCAACAGAATTAACCTTCAAATCATTTATTGTCTTTTCCTAATCTTAGCTCCTTGTCAGCAAAGAAGAACATCGACCATACTTCTAGGGAACACCCATGTCAAACCAAACCAAACCAAACCAAGAGATAACTGAAGTCCAAAGCTTCCAAGCTGTTGGACATTGGACACTGCTATATGTGAATTGGAAGCTCTTGGTGAGATTGGACAGCTACAAGGAAGGACAGATAAGTTACAGAGACAATTTAGCTTGGTCCTAATTTTCAAGTTGGGCTCTCAACAATCACATTTTAGAATCATTCAGTAATGACAGGGTTGTGCCCCATTTGACAGTTAAATTTTGATTTGGACATATTTCAAGACACATTGATAGCTTGCTTTATCTTTTCCTCCATAGCTTGGGATGTGGACAAAAGAACCAGTGGCGGAGCCAACGTAGGCCTATTAAATACTATTGTCCATATAAATATAAAATATGTCTACCTTATAAAACTATGCTTAGTGCCCCTATTAGATTATCCGAAGTTCCCAAGATTAGTAATCTAGGATTTTGATTTTGATATAGGTGATTTATGTGTTGAATATTCTGATTGTGTCAACATTAGGGTTTTTAGCTACTTTTAACTTCTTTTTCTAAAATTAGAGATTTTGTTAATATTAGAGTTTATTGTGCAAAGATTAGGAATTTATGTAGGGAGTTTCCTGGCTATTTACTTGGCAAAAATTTTCAATGCCTGAAAATATATCACCTTTCACATTAATTGAAATTTTTTTTTTAAATGAATATCTCTCCCATCATGCATGAGGAACATTAAATTTAGGTAAGTTAAACAAAGTCACATAAAATTGGAGATTTTAAAAAAGTTCATATTATTGACCATTTTATTTTTGAGACTTCAAATTTAACATAACAAGCAATGGATTCACAAAAACTTGATTTGTTGTTGGAGTATCATGTAATGGGACACTAATGGTGAGACACTAATGGGATCCCACTATGTTACTTTAGTTAGCTTTGTCAGCTTTCGGCAGTGGTTGATGTGCTTGAAATTATTTCAGAAGACGGTTCAAACTCTAAAACTTTAGATAATATGAGTTTTTGTTCTCGATTGTTATAATGCCTGTAGAAGTATACATTACAAACTTTTGTACTTAGTAATGATTGTTTAAATTTAGCAATATCTTATTTTTTGTTGGTTATAGGAAAAAATCCATATTAAAACTATTGGTGTCCTCTTAAGCTAAATTTCTAGCTTTTCGCCACTGCCAAGAACCAGGATGGACTTACGAGATAGTGCATGATACAACCATTTTTTTTTAATGATACAACCATTTCTTTTCCTTAGTTATGGATGAATTGACTAAACATATTCAGAATGAGATCTCATGGTGTATATTGTTTGTTGATAATATTGTCTTAATGTGTGAGACTAGGAGTGGGGTTAACGCTAAGTTAGAAATGTGGAGGGAAGCTTTGGAATCAAAAGGGTTTCGAATAAGTAAAAACAAAACCGAATGTATGGAATATAATTTTAGCAGTAATAGGAGTATAAATGGTGAAAAAGTAAAGATTCAAACCAAGAGATACCTAAGAGATTATTTTCGTTATCTAGGTTCGATTATTAATAAAGATGGAGATGTTGCAATGATGTAACCCCTAGAATCAAAGTTGGTTGGCTCAAGTGCAGGAGTGCTTTCGGAGTTTTATGTGATCGACGGATACTTACAAGATTAAAAGAAAAATTTTATAGGACAGCTATTAGACCAGCGATTTTATATGGAACAGAATGTTGTGCTAATAAAAAAGATCACATAAATAAGATGAGTGTTGCGGGTATGAGAATGTTAAGGTGGATGTGGTAAGATTAGAAAAGATAAAATTAGAAATGAAAAGATTCGTGGAATGGTAAGAGTTGTACCAATTGATGACAAGTTGAGAGAAAATAGATTAAAGTGGTTTGGACACATGCAATGTAGACCAGTTAATGCAGTAGTTAAAAAAAACGATAAAATTACGAGTAATAAAAATACTAGAGGGAAGGGTAGGCATAAATTGACACGGGATGCCGTATTAAGAAAAAATATGAACCTATTAAAATTAACTGAAGATATGACTCTTAACAGAATAGAATGGCGTAAAAAGATTCATATAGCCGACCCCAATTGATTGGGACAAAGGCTTGGTTTGGTTTGGTTAGAAACCTCTTCCGGGGTGACCCTGGTTATAGGAAAAAATCCAGGTTAAAACTCTTAAGCTAAATTTCTAGCTTTTTGCCACTGCCAGGAACCAGGATGGACTTACAAGATAGTGCATTGTGCAAACATCATTTTTCCCCCCTTCATCATTGTCTCTACGATACTCTGACCAGTTCCACTGCTCCTCTTCCACCCCCACTTTAAATAGTATCACCTTCAATAACAACTCTATAATTCAATTCATCAACTCACCTTTTCTTAGGTTTCAAATCACTGCAGTTTCGTCAAAAAGGTTGTAAGTAGTAAGTGTATCCTAGCTCTCACCAGAAAGTATTGTCCGTTTTGGCCTAAGCCCACACAGATGACCTCATGGGTTTGTAATTTTTTCCCTGTGGCCTTCAAGCCCAAAAAGTCTCATAAACCAGAGATATCTCTTGCAGGGAGACCTTGGGGCTATGTACGCCCATAAACACTCATAAACCAGGCAAAATCAAGACCCGTGAAAAATATGATTTTCTTGTGCAGGTGGTCTCGAAAGGTTGAGAGGAGAGGATACTTCTCACTTGGAGCTTCTTTTTGGGCTTGTAGTCTTAATGACAAACCTGCTGTGAAGCTGAGACCAAAGTAGGCAATACTTTTAGGTGGGGTTTGGTTATGCGTCTTGCGTGGTATCACTGTATCAGGGTCATGCATTGCCAAAGTGGACATGCTTGCATCTCATATCGGATGCAGATGATATCCGTAGGTGGATAGTTTTACTATTTCATGAAAGACTGATTTAAATACAATGGCTTACTCGTAAGTCGTAAGAGTTAAGAATGGGCAAGGATAGAAGTCTTGAAAGAAAGGAGAAAGACCAAATATGAGGGGCACCAGATTGTTGATTGAGGGTAATGAAGGTAGTCTTACTTGACAATGTTTTGGGATACGATGGTTGAAATTGAAGCATACTACGCTGATTGGTGAATGATTTGAATACTATTTGAACCAATAAAAGAATAAGAAGAATGATTTGAATACAATGAGTCATGATATACAAAAATAATCAAAACCCATATGCTTGTTAGTATGTTGCTATAACGCATATACATGTAGTGTAGACTTATTTATTTATATCTAGAGCTGGTATTAAGACATTTTTTTAGACCTTAAATGAATTTTCCTGAATTCATCTTTCTTTGTCCATTAAGCCAAAAGTCAAGGTGATTGGAGATTGAGAGCTGTTCCATGGACCTCGACTCTTACATTCTATTTTTAAATAACTGAGATATGAGGATATGAATCTGATGTTTATTTAAACAGCAAAAGAGAAAAGAAAAGCCTGAAGTTCATGTGTCGGACACTTGCATATATCTGATCAAGGTACTATTTGCCCTGCATGATAAGTGTGAAAAAGGTCAATAATAGAATTGGTAAAATGTTTGTACAATGTACAACTTATAAAAAGGTGTCAAAGTGATGGAGAACGGAAAGGATTTATTTATAGATTATTTGTATTTGATCCTGGAGGATATTTGAATATTGTAACTTTTAATTATTTATATTTAAGTTTAAATTTTAATTGTTTAGATAGGATTAATTTGAATAAGATTTGATCAGATATGATTAGTTTAAATAAGATTTGGTTAGATTTTTTAGATAGGATTGTTATATTTTATTCTTATCTTTTGTATTTCAGTTGCCTATTTATAGACCTTTAACTGGTATTTCAAAACACTGAATGATTGAATAACATATTATTTCTTAGAATTGGTATAGATTCCAATTCAACCTTAGGTGCGGATTCCTATGTGCCTTTAAGTACGGATTCCTAAAGGTTTGTTCGTGTTTGCCCTGCATCAATATCAGAGCAAACGATTCTATTTTTTTTTAAATTTTGGTCATTTACCTATCAATAGTGAGAGAAAAAAATTAGTTCTTATTTTTTATTTTATTTCTTTTATTTTGATACTGTTTATTATCATCGTTAAAAAAAAAAGAGATGTGAAAAAAAAAGAGTTTGTCTTCCATTTCAACATCAGTGTGCCATCTCCACGCAGAGAAACCCTGGCTACCTGGCCCGCCACCCACCAGTGATTTATTCTACCAACCTCACTACCTTCGGCCACCATCAACGACGATCACCGTCGACCACTGTCGGCCAGTCCACCATCAGCGTCGACTGTTGTCGGCCCCTTCTCCATCAACGACAACCACCATCGGCCCCTCTTCCATCAACGCCGACACCGTTAGCCTCTCCTCCCTTAATGCCGACCACCGTCGGCCTTTCCTCCATCAACGCCGACCACTCCAAATCCCGTCGACCACCCTGTCAGCCTTCATCAACAACCACTGTCGACCACCCCACATCTCTTTAGCCACCCAAGCCTCCTCCATTAACGTTGCCTCCACCATCCACGCAGACGACTATCGCAGTCGACTTGCCAACAACGCCGATGACCCATCCTGCAACTAACTTGCGCCGCCGACTCGCCAAGACCACCCAACTAGCCTCCAAGGCCGATGACCATACACCACGACCCGATTAAAGACCTAACCTGGAACATTGTGGATCTTTATATGCTTGGAGTTTCAATTAAATTTGAAAAAAAGGTAAAAAATTTCCATTAGCAAAATTGCATTTAATATTTATATTCTTTGGAGAATTCATAAATTTTGCTAATGGTTCATTTTATATTTTCATTAATTTTTTTTTCCTTAAGTCATTATGAGCCATCGTGATCCATATCCTCTCTTCTCTCACGATAGATCCACGAGATCCTATTGTCACGATCATACTAGGACACATACATGGAATCATCATCTTGAGGGATCTCAGAAATAGGTATCCTAATCATTTCACTCATGATAGATATCCTATTCAATTTACTCACCTTACTTGCCTTGTTTCATCTAGATACTTAAGACCTCCTTCAATTGTTGTTCCTGACCAAGTTACCAGTGATTTTTATACAATTGCATATTGTGGAGAGAAAAAGAGTAAAATTGCCATTGATGAAAGTTTTTCTATCAATATCGTTTCTGACTCTTACATTCAAAAGGAAAAACTTGTGGTTGAGCTGCATCCTCAGCCTTACGAGGTGACTTGGGATGATGGGATGATAATCCAAAATTTTTAGTTTTAACGAGATGTTTAGTGACAATCAATATGGGTAATTTACACGTGGGCAATGTTTATTGCGACATACTTCCATTAGACGGTGGCGCTGTACTTCTTGGTGGTCCTTGGAGGTATGAAGTGAGCGCCACTAAACGACCCGAAAATTGTTATCGGATTTGGCATAATGGTAAACCTATCTTGCTTCAACCTCTACCACCCAAAGCCAAAGATCCTAACCCGTTACCTTCATCCGATTCTTCGGTGTCCACATATTCCAATTCAGCCTCAATTGACCAAGAACAGAACTCTTGTCACACAAAAGATTTAATTGATCAAAATGTTCCTATTTGTCCATTAGTAAATGTAATTGACCTACCAGGCATTACTAATGTGTCAACAACTTGTCATAAAGCGACATCAAAGGACCTACTTGAGCGTTCAAATGTTGAGAGCGATGTTGAGTTGAATGGTCCATCTCCTGATCTTACCCTTACATCAGTCACCAGCGATTTATCACCAAACCAGTCACATTCCGTTGTCACCTCACTTATCCTCACTTCTTCTCTTACTTCGCTTGTCCATAAATTGGACTTTCATGTAAATTTATTTGAATTATCATTGAATATGGGTTTTGATGCTTATTTTCTTTTGGAGAGTTTAATTCCTTTTCAAGACACATTGCAGACAGATGTTTCATTCTTGAAAGTTCATTAATTTCTAGCACCTCAGCACAGTTCAAACTCGCCGGAGTCGAGTTCCTTTTAGCAAGGGAAAAATGATGGGGAACGGAAAGGATTTATCTATAGATTATTTGTATTTGATTCTGGAGGATATTTGAATCTTATAATTTTTAATTATTTAGATTTAAGTTTAAATTTTAATTGTTTAGATAGAATTAGTTTGAATAAGATTTGGTTAGATAGGATTAGTTTAAATAAGATTTGGTTAGATTTTTTAGATAGGATTGTTATCTTTTATTCTTATCTTCTGTATTTCAGTAG